>JAGFBZ010001074.1:132500-142448 GCA_018398805.1 Hirundichthys speculiger
TGTGATGTTAACAGGACCTGCAGACCTCTGTGTCTACGTTGATCTGGAAGCTTCCGGTTGGTGTAGGAGGTTCTGGTTGGTCTGGAAGGTTCTGGTTGGTCTGGAAGGTTCTAGTTGTTCTGGGAGGTTCTGGTTGTTCTGGAAGGTTCTGGTTGGTCTGGGAGGTTCTGGTTGGTCTGGAAGGTTCTGGTTGTTCTGGGAGGTTCTGGTTGGTCTGGAAGGTTCTGGTTGGTCTGGAAGGTTCTGGTTGTTCTGGGAGGTTCTGGTTGGTTCGGTTGTGGAGGTTCTGGTTGGTTGGAAGCTTCTGGTTGTCTGGAAGGTTTTGGTCTGGAAAGGTTCTGGTTGGTTGTAGGTTGGTGGAGGTTCTGGTTGGTCTGGAAGGTTCGGTTGGTTGGTCTGGAGGTTCTGGTTGGTCTGGAGGTTGGTGGGTTTCTGGTTGGTTCTGGAGGTTCTGGTTGGTGGAGGTTCTGGGAGGTTCTGGTTGGTGTAGGAGGTTCTGGTTGGTCTGGAAGCTTCTGGTTGTTCTGGAAGGTTCTGGTTGGTCTGGAAGGTTCTGGTTGGTGTAGGAGTTCTGGTTGGTCTGGTTGGTCTGGAAGGTTCTGGTTCTGGTTTTCTGGGAGGTTCTGGTTGGTCTGGAAGGTTCTGGTTGGTCTGGAAGGTTCTGGTTGTTCTGGGAGGTTCTGGTTGGTCTGGTTGGAGGTTCTGGTTGGTTGGTGTAGGAGGTTCTGGTTGGTTGGGGGTTCTGGTTCTGGTGGAAGGTTCTGGTTGGTCTGGAAGGTTCTGGTTGTTCTGGGAGGTTCTGGTTGGTTGTTAGGTTCTGGTTCTGGTTGGTTCTGGAAGGTTCTGGTTGTTCTGGTTGGTCTGGGAGGTTCTGGTTGGTGGTGGGTTCTGGTTCTGGAGGTTGGTTGGAAGGTTCTGGTTGGTTAAGGGTTGGTTGGAGGTGGTTGGTTCTGGAAGGTTCTGGTTGGTTCTGGTTCTGGTTGTTCTGGGAGGTTCTGGTTGGTCTGGAAGGTTCTGGTTGGTCTGGAAGGTTCTGGTTGGTCTGGAAGGTTCTGGTTGTTCTGGAAGGTTCTGGTTGTTCTGGAAGGTTCTGGTTGGTCTGGAAGGTTCTGGTTGGTGTGGGTTAGGGGTAATGGTTAACCCTCCTCATTATTGATCACTAATCCATGTTGTCATGCATGAAGTGAAGGCAGTGATCTGGAGGTCACTTCCAGCCAATCCTCTTAGCTCCTCCAATCCCTGCTGAGCAGCATTAAGCCCGGACCACACTGGACCAGCGTTCCCTGAACAGAGCCGCCACCGCTCCGCATCCAGAACCTCATCTTTCTCTGACGGTTTATTCTTCTGTCTCTGACCTTCATCACAATCAGTGCGTTTACATGGGAAGTTTAATTCCTCTTTAATTCAGAATTAAAGTTAAAGCCGAATAAAAGTTACCATGTAAACACTTAATTCCATATGAAAATGTCAATTTCGAATCAAACTTAATTCCGAAGTAAGTGGCTGGTTTATTCCCATTTTAATTCCGAATTAAATAATTCCGCGGTCATCTAAACACTCATTCCTGTTTAAATTAATTCCCGTCTTTCTGCGCATGCTAGTTCTCTTGCCCGTCTGTCGCGATGATGCTTATATTCCGCGCTGGGCTTGTTTTCAAAACAAAGTTTCAAGATGGCGGCACGCAGTAAACGGTGTTCAAGAGCAGAGACGATTTATTTAATAAATAGCTTGGAGGAACTGGAAATAATTAAAAGAACAGATGGCAGGAAACATAAAAATTGTGAGCTTTTCAAAGCGGCCAGGTTAAATGAAGGAGGTTTCACAGATAGAGACGCCACCCAGGTCAAAAATAAGTGGAATGTTGTTGCTAACCGAGTTGTTGCTAAGTTTGTTTTCTTCCAGTAGATGTAAAGACGTCCGCCCCCCCATCCAATCAGAACCCTTCCCAACCCCCAGACCTAAAGCGGAGTTGGATAAAGCCGAACAAACGTGTTTTCCATGTAAACCGTAATTCGGAATTACTATTTCCATGTAAACTCGAAGGAAAATAGTTTAATTCGGAATTATTTAATTCCTTATTATTAATTCCGAATTAAAAAACATAATGTAACCGCAGCCATTGTTGCAGTTCAAGCTGATTTTCGGTCTGTTAGCAGGTTTTCAGGTGGATGAGCCGACAGCAGTTTTCAGCAGAGTTAAGATGAAGCTGCAGTTCTTCTGCTGGGCCTCCTGAAACCTTCAGAACCGACCCATTAACATCTTAATGCAATCACAAACCTGTCTGGATCCAGATGTGCAGTAGCTGGACCAATAACTCATGTATGTGAACCGGTTTCTGAATCCATGTGTACTAAAATAACACGAACAGATAAACACAGCGGCCCTATTCATTATTAGTTCTCATGATTGTTTAATGTTTAGTTTAGTTTAGTTTAAGTTTATTTCAGTCAACCTTTCAAGGCAAACAAGGAAGAGACAAAAAAAAATTACAATTTGACTGAAAAAGGCTCAGGCAGAAGCAAAGCTTATTAATGCCCGCCTACTATACAACTTAAGCTACACAATATATAGTGTCAAGTGGGAAGAAAAAAGAAAAAGAAAAAAACAAACAAACAAATATATACATATACTGTACATACACTTGCATACATACATGTACACACATAGATGCATATACATACACACACATATCTCTTTCCCCCTTTTTTCAATTACAGCCATAACTCCCAAATATAAATGCACATAATGATTTTTGAACATAACAAGGAAGTACATTGCTTAAGTTTAAGATCAACACTATTCCACTGCTGGACCCCTATAAAAGAAATACATCTTCTTTTAACTTCTTTTATCGCTTTTGGTAACAAAAATCTGCATCCATCTCTTAACTTATATTTACTCTCAGACGCTATGAAAAACTTCTGCACACTGTCTGGTAGTGTTTTATTTTTTGCTTTAAACATGATTTGCATTGTTCTATAATAAACCAAGTCTCTAAACTTCAGAATATGAGAATTTAAAAATAATGGATTAGTATGATCATAATATCCCGCTTTATTTATGATGCGTATAGCTCGTTTTTGTAGTAAAACAATTTTATCAGTTATGGTTTTAAACGTAGATCCCCATAGTTCCACACAGTAAATTAAATAAGGAAGTATCAGTGAACAGTAAATTAAATATAAACTTTTATGGTTCAGCATGTCTTTGGTTTTGTACATGATTGCTATTGATTTCGAGATTTTCCCTTTTACATATTCAACATTTTTTTTCCAGTTAAGTTTATGATCGATCACAACCCCGAGGAATTTGGTCTCCCAGAATGTGATTATAAAGGTCTAAGCCTTCAAAACATCTCCAGAATGTTCTCATGTTCATGTTGGGAGTTATCTGAATGAGTTTAGATCTGAGTCTGACATGAAGATGTAGATTTAAAGGTCATTTATGACCTGAGTTCCACCACGATGATGGAAAACCTGCACATTCATCTAAAACACCTAAATGAAACTATCTTCTACACGTCACGGAGAATATTTACAGCTGCTAACACCACTGAACATCTGAATACATCTGTTGTATTTATTTCTACAGTTACATTTCTGGAGAAGTTTATGTGAACAGCAGTCAGACAACAACAGTCTCAGGAGAAAGTATTTACACCCTTAACTTCCTCAGCGGTGATTAGCTGCTTTCACTCTGACAGCTGGAGATAAAAATGTTAATGTTCTGGTTCCAGGTGGATCTCCTCAGGAACACACGTCCTGGTTATGACTCCTCTGCCGTGATCTCACATGTCTGAGACTAAAAACAGCCTTTAGTTGAAGATAAACTCGTTCATTCTGGGAAGTGGTTTCAGACACGAGTCAGAAACAACAGAAGATAACTTGATCTTTGCTTCATTATCTTAAACTGAAGTAAACAACAGCAGAACTCAAACTAGTTAGTCGTCTCAAACTCTGCTCCTCAGCAGCAACGTCAGTCTTGGTCCAGTAACTGCTGACAAGTTCTAGAAGCTTCTGGACTGTTCACTAGAGATATACCTACAGATGTGGTCATGTATATTTCATGTAAGTTTGATATTTCTGCTGGAATCTGTTCCCCCACTGAGACTCAGTTAATCAGATTAACTCTGAGTCATTTCAGAGCAGGAACCTTCAGACCTGCTACTAACGGAGTTCATTTCATTTCCAGTCACTACACTCCTCCGTAAACGCCAGCTGATGTGGTTTCAGCGTGTGCACCTTCAGTTCAGCTGAGGTTGACGTCCCGTGGGCAGGAACGGGTCGTTTAGCTCCTCCTGAACTCTGGAAAGTCCCACTGCGAGACTGATAACACAAATTCACTCATCTGTTAGAACACATTAAAAATGGTTTTTATGACGATGCCTTTCACTGAAACATCTACACCTCTGCTGTGAGGAGCCTCAGCCTGGACCTCAACCTTTTCAGGAAGCTTGTTCTTTTGTTCCACAGAAGGAGGAGGACAACGTCTCTAACCTGAAAACATCCAGATGTGAAGGAGAAAGAAAGCAGACTGAACCTGCTGAAACATGTTGGAGAGGATCTCCTGGAACTGTTGATGCTTTCAGCATAATTACAGAGCTTCACAGATTCCTGACTGCAGTCAGAAGATGACTGAACCTGGATGTGTTCCAATGAGGAACCTTTCATCTGGAGATACAAACCAAGCTCTGACTTTTACTTGAACCTGTTTTAACACAGACAGCAGCAACCGAAGACATTAGAACACTTCAGCACGGTGAATGAAAAACCCTCAACCATCAGCAGATGACCCCGAACCTGAAGATATGTGTGTGTGCACATAGATACGAACATATATGAACATATATGAACATACAAACATATATGAACATATAAACATATATGAACATATAAACATATAAACATATATGAACATATGAACATATAAACATATATGAACATTCAAGCAAATATGAACATATGAACATATATGAACGTACGAACATATATCAACATATGACATATATCAACATAAATGAACATATAAACATATATGCATATATGAACATATATGAACATATAAACATATATGAACATATATGAACATATAAATATATATGAACATTCAAACAAATACGAACATATATGAACATCCAAACATATATGAACATATAAACATATATGAACATATATGAACTTATGAACATCCAAACATATATGAACATATAAACATATATGAACATATATGAACTTATGAACATCCAAACATATATGAACATATAAACATATATGAACATATATGAACATATAACATATATATGAACATATCAACATTGAAACATATGACAAACATATGAACATAAAACATAGAACATATATGAACATGAACCAAACATATATGAACATATAAACATATGAACATCAAACATATATGACATATATATGAACATATAACATAACATATAACATATAACATATGAACATAAACATATGAACATATATGAACATATATGAACATATATGAACATATAAACATATGAACATATGAACATATGAACATATAACATATATATAAACAATAACATATATATAAACATATGAACATATATGAACATATGAACATATATGAACATATAAACATATATGAACATATATGAACATATGAACATCCAAACATATATGAACATATAAACATATATGAACATATATGAACATATGAACATCCAAACATATATGAACATATAAATATACATGAACATATAAACATATATGAACATATATGAACATATGAACATCCAAACATACATGAACATATAAACATATATGAACATATATGAACATATGAACATATATGAACATATAAACATATAAACATATATTAACATCCAAACATATATGAACATATATGAACATATGAACATCCAAACATATATGAACATTTAAACATATATGAACATATATGAGCATATGAACATCCAAACATACATGAACATATAAACATATATGAACATCCAAACATATATACATATATGTATATCTGAAGCCACAGTAAGGTGCTGATTCCACAGTCATCTGTTTCTTTAGCCAGATGATCACACAGATACTCATCAGATTTACTGGTCTTCTCCAGCAGGAGCAGACAGGATCACCACTGCTGTAGCCGTCAGTGCTGATCTGCTCCTGCTGGAGATGATGGGAGAATGTTCTGGAAGTTCTGATGAGATTCAGCACCTCCACAGTCTTCCTCTCACGCTGAATCACTTCCTTCCATCTTCTCTGCAGAGACCTTTCAGCCACTTTACCCACATCACGTCACCAGGAGGATACAGATGTGGAGCTTCTCTGTCATTTACACTCCACAGCATCGCAGCAGACCACTATGACTATTTGAAGGTAGAAAGTGACCTTAATTCAATTATCTACCACCTGGTGGACAAAGATGGCACCATTTCGTGGTACCCAGGCAGCCTCTATGAACATAAAATCCTTTTTGGTGCCCATTTCCATCAGAAAACACCTGGAATCCTGATGTGAAACATAAAGCAGCGCATCATCTGCATATAAACTCTGGATTTGGAGATTTGGATGGAGCGCTGGACGCTAGCAGCTCCTCTAGTACACCAGACTGGTGTACTGAAACTTGAATTTCCCCCTTGGCGGATTAATAAAGTATGTTTGAATTTTTTGAATTTGAATTTGTATTAATGAACAGCAGATGATGCTGCGCTGGAACTCAAGAAGCTGAGGTCCTTCAACAGAACCTTGAGGTGCTCCTTACTCAGAGTGATCCATGTTTCCATGCTGATGGTCCAGAGATGTCTCCTCTGGAGGTTAACATCAGTAGTTTTAGTGAATCTACTGTATCTCTGTATTGGAGCCTTGATGCTGGTCATCCTGGTTCTGGTTCTGGTCCTGGTTCTGGTCCTCACAGGAAGAGAAACCTAACTGTTTTGGTCCGATAGAGCGCCACCAGCTGAAGCTCAGTAGAAGTTCAGACAATGAGACTAAAACATGGAGGTAAATCCACCACAGAAAGACTTCAGAAAAACTAAATCCAGACCTTGAAGGGAAATTCCAACATTTAGCGAATTAATGATTCATAAGTGACAAAATATATTAATAAATTACCTCAAAATGTTCTCATTTACAGGTTCTTTATCTTCACAGTTTTTAGATAATAACCCATGATTCACAAACAATAAAAAAGAACGACACAGATTTTGTTGTGCAGATTTTATCATTCATTTTAAACTTTTTATTTTTAGCTGTGAAAAATGAAGAGCTTAGTGCAAAATGATCATTTCCTCTGATTTGATGTTATAAAATACTGACAACACATCTGCTCATTATTTTTCGCATTGACTGGTGTACATATATCACCATGATGTAACAATGGTGTCACGGTGATGTCACTATGATGTCACAATGGTGTCACAGTGATGTCACCATGATGTAACAATGGTGTCACGGTGATGTCACTATGATGTAACAATGGTGTCACGGTGATGTCACTATGATGTCACAATGGTGTCACAGTGATGTCACCATGATGTAACAATGGTGTCACGGTGATGTCACCATGATGTAACAATGGTGTCACGGTGATGTCGCCATGATGTAACAATGGTGTCACGGTGATGTCACCATGATGTAACAATGGTGTCACAGTGATGTCACCATGATGTAACAATGGTGTCACGGTGATGTCACCATGTAACAATGTGTCACAACAATGGTGTGTCACGGTGATGTCACCAGGATGATGTAACAATGGTGTCACCAGTGATGTCACCATGATGTAACAATGGTCACGTGATGTCACCATGTGATGTCAATGGTGTCAACAATGTGTCAACAATGGTGTCACCGTGATGTCACACCCATGATGTAACAATGGTGTCACCGTGATGTCCACCGTGATGTAACAATGGTGACATGGTGATGTCACCATGATGTAACAATGGTGTCACGGTGATGTCACCATGATGTAACAATGGTGTCACGGTGATGTCACCATGATGTAACAATGGTGTCACGGTGATGTCACCATGATGTATGGTGTCAACATGTCATGATTGTGTGTCACGGTGTCATGTCACCATGATGTACCAATGGTGTCACACCATGGTGATGTCACCATGATGTAACAATGGTGTCACGGTGATGTCACCATGATGTAACAATGGTGTCACGTGATGTCACCATGATGTACACATGTGAACAATGGTGTCACGGTGATGTCATGATCACCATGATGTACACTGGATGTGTGTCACGGTGATGTCACCATGATGTAACACTGGTGTCACGGTGATGTCACCATGATGTAACAATGGTGTCACGGTGATGTCACCATGATGTACCAATGGTGTCACGGTGATGTCACCATGATGTAACAATGGTGTCACGGTGATGTCACCATGATGTAACTGGTGTCACGTGATGTCACCATGATGTAACAATGGTGTCACGTGATGTCACCATGATGTACAATGGTGTCACGGTGATGTCACCATGATGTACCAATGGTGTCACGGTGATGTCACCATGGTGTAACAATGGTGTCACAGTGATGTCACCATGATGTCACAGAGACCGCTACAACACTATTACATCACAGATCACACAGACAACGTCTCATCATAGTTAAGTCTCCAGAATGATGGTTTTGTGTCTGTGGGACATGGGTTTGATGTTTGACCCTGGTTTGGTCCAGGATGAAGGAGAGAATGACTCTTTCTAGAAACATTACTGAATGTCAAGATGTTAAAGACTGAAGAAACCTGCTGGTGTTAAACTCTTCATGCTGTCTGGTGTCAGTAAAGAAACTCAGGTCAGATAAACTGTCTTCAGTCTGGTTTTTTTTTTTAATATTTCACCATCGGACACATGGACGTCCCTCCAAACTGCCTGTCTTGTGTTTTTTTTTTCTGCAGATCTTCAGACTTTCCCTGGCTGAACTTGTTACCGCCCACCCTCTGGGGTTTCAGCTAATTAACTTTAACTGCAGCACGCTTAAAGACAACAAACAGAGTCCATTAAATACTTTTCCCATCACAGAAGATCCAGCTGGCTGGAGTTCAAACACTAGAAATGGACCCACTTCATTTACTCACACTGTTTCCACAGCAGATAAACTGAGTCTGAGGGGGTTAAGATTAGCATCAAACTGCAGATAAGATCAGCCTGGAGGACCTTCAGGACCTCCAGGACCTTCACAGCCACGCCCTGTCAGGAATCTCACCTCGTTAGCTCGGAGACTTGATGACCGAGAGCGAGCTGAGATCAGTGGTCAGTCTGAAGTAAGAATGCAGACGTCTTTTGTCTTCATATTCCTGCAGCCTACATCTGCTGAGATAATCTCAGATCAAAAACTCCTGATGGAGACCAGAGATCAGTAGATCAGTAGATCAGAGATCAGCTGACCCCTCCATGGTCGTAGGTCTCAGCATCATTCAGGTAAAGCTTTTCCTTTGATGGTCCTGGAGCCGTGGTCGCCTCTCTGGCTCATCTGCCTGCTGCAGTGGGACACAACAATTCAGTTCAGTTTTATTTCTATAGCGTCTTTTACAATGTCAAATGTCTCCAGGTCTTTACAGAGACCCAGATCATGACCCCCGAGCAAATGTCATTAATTAAAATTATAATATTAAATCCTAATCAAGGATAATAGCAGGTAAAAAACTCCCACAGAGGGAGAAAAAAACCTTTAAGCCAAACAGAGGCAAGAAAAAACTCCACTTTAAGAGGAAAAACCTGGACCAGGACCTGGATCAGATGGAGGGACCTTCCTGATGAAGACAGCTGGATAAGACAGAAAAGAGGAGAGACAGGACAGAGAGGATGGAGGACAGAGAGAGGACGGAGGACAGAGGGAGGAGAGGGGGACAGAGAGAGGATGGAGGACAGAGAGAGGAGACGAGAGGACAGAGGGAGGATGGAGGACAGTGAGAGAGATGGAGGACAG
>JAGFBZ010001075.1:0-35471 GCA_018398805.1 Hirundichthys speculiger
GCAGCATTTCCCCACCGATGACATCATCATAGATGACTTAATGTAAAAAAAATAATAAAAAATAAATGCACACACTCTAAAGGCAATCAATAGTAAACAATGCAAGAGGCTGATCATATAGCTGTAATTCCTTTCTTGGAATACAGACAAAAAACTTTTTCATGGACTTGTTTAAAATTGTAAGATGTTTGTTGGAGCTGAGGCATTATTCCTCACAAACTTTACCTGTAATGTTAGACTCAAAAAAAAGGTGCACGAGGCAGTTAAAGAAGCTGCACAGGCACGCTGGTATAAGGTGGACCATTTACTTTGAAACTGTGATGCTTTAAGGCGGTGTAAAGAAATGTACTTTTTCAAAGAAACAAATATCTTTTGGTTCCTTGGGTGCACTGTTGCCGTCTCTCCATTTCCCACCCTAAGCTACCTTACTTAGTGCCTCTGCCCCCAGGAGAGCTTTTTCTTGGCAAACAGGGCTGTTTATTTTACCAAAACGGGCCCTCAATTCAGCTGCTTTGTCTAATTAAAATGTTGAAAAAGCATCGGGGAGCAGGCATTTTATTTAACAGCTAATTGTGCTGACGCCAGGGACCGGGTATTTTTATGCATACACTTTGCAAGATCTTGGGGAAATAACACAATTGTGTTTATACACACACATGCACATGCACACGGGAGATCGGTTTCTTGTTCACTGGTGTGAGATGAATTTTAAACAGGAGTACCAAGTTAATCAGGGGAGAATTCTGTGGGGGAATATCAAGTTGCCTTTTAACACGGCAGGATGCATGTATGATTAACGCACTGCTCCCCGCTGGATCGAGCTGAATAATTATCTTGTTTACCAACAGGTGTTTTTAATCTAGACACAAGAATTAACAATCCTTTTTTTCGTAAGGGCACTCAGGGGTTGCCACGTTTGAGTTGTAAGGGCTTGTCGTTTTTCTTATCGGCAGCTCATCTCACCCTAATTGAGTAGATCAAGACGGCGAGATAAGAAACTACGAGGAGGTGCTGTTGATGTTGTTTCTACTGGACATTGCTTTCCTTAGTGATAAGTTCACCATTGATTTGTGTCAATAAATGTAAATACAAGCCTAGTTCTTTTTTTCTTTTTCTTTTTTTTGGGGGGGGGGGGGCGTCTTAACCAGGGTTATAATAGTTTTGGTTTTTCCATTAGTTTTAGTTTTTATTTGGTTTTTAGTTTTTTTTTCAAATTCAGTTAGTTTTAATTCGTTTTTAGAGCAGTTTTTACTAGTTTTTTGTTCGTTTTGTTTTGAAATACTTAGTTTTAGTTTAGTTTTAATTAGTTTCAGTGTTAGTTTTAGTTTTATTTTGTAAATTAGGGTTGTAATTTTGGTTTGAGTGAAGCGCTGAACTTTTTGAAGGCTATCGAGTCACATAGTCGTGTTTACATTCCGGTCTCAATAAATAT
Source organism: Hirundichthys speculiger (assembly GCA_018398805.1). Lineage (NCBI taxonomy): Eukaryota > Metazoa > Chordata > Actinopteri > Beloniformes > Exocoetidae > Hirundichthys > Hirundichthys speculiger. The sequence goes on from JAGFBZ010001075.1 coordinate 1,433, forward strand.
ATTTCCAATGCGTCTTCCCGCTTGTGGTGTTCCTGCGTATTTACTGACCAGCAGCTATCTGGTCTCCGGTGGAAACAGTCCATTATAGTTGCTGTTTTCTCCCGGTCCTTCCCAACGCTGACTGGCCTGCAGCTGTAGCTTCTCTTTCCAGGGGGCTAGCTTAGGCTAGCTTATCCAGGTAGTCTTGGTTACCCTTCTTGTGTGAGCTTTACAAATGGACTTTCAGATTTGTGGGTTTTTTTCCCCTTGAGAAGTATTCCACATCACCTGCTTCTACAACAAGGCACTTATTTTTATCATTAATACAGTCATAGTCAAAGAAATTCCAAATAGGACTGTGCCACTTTCTCCCAACTTTTGCCACAGCCATCACTGCTGATCACATTTTTTTTTTTGCGGTTGTTGTTCTACAGTGGAGCGAAGTTAATAGATTTCAAACATTTATGAGGAAAAAAAATTACGAAAACAAAGGAAGTTTTTGATATTATTATAGTTAATTTTTGTTTGTTTTATAAACACATAATACTGTTTCAGTTAGTTATCGTTTTTTTAAAAACTCTTGTTTTTATTTATTTCAGTTAACGAAAAAAATTTTTCAATTCTCGTTTTTGTTATTTTGTTCGTTTTCGTTAACGATAATAACCTTGGTCTTAACCATTATATGGGTTTGTCCCTCATGAGCTGACTCAATAATTGTCTACAGATATGGTGTATAATATGACAATCATTTTTTTAAAAACTGACATAAATTTCTTAGGCCCTGCTCACACCTGGAATTAAAATGCACCCTGAGCAGTCGAGTCCCAGGTAGACAGCTCTGAGCGCATCTGCTCACACCTGGCACTAACATGCGTCTCAAATGGAAACTCAAACGGCGCATGATTTCCGCCTGCACAGACCAAATGTCTTCTTGTTTTTACCTGTGGCGAGCAGGAGGAAACTCCTCCTTGTTGCCAGGAATACAAAGAACAACCCTCCTGTATGTCAGAACTGTTATGTTGGTTTCTTTTTCCCGTATTTGTTCAACAGGTTTAACCGTAAATATGCGATAATAACAGGAATGAGGAAACATCCAGAAATTCCATGTTGTGTTTTGCTGCTGAGACTCTCGCTTGTTTTCATACTTTAATATGACACTGTTGCTGGTTGAATGAGTCCAGCCTTACACACCCGAGACAGAAACTATTCAACGTTGTGGTGGAGCGTAAACCATATTCAGCATTGGTTGCGGGCAGCGATGTAGTGGGGGTGGGGGGGTGGAACTGATCACCTCAGGCCCAAAAGAGCCTGGGGGCCCTTGATGGGCCTAAAAATATATGCTGACTTGTGTGTTGCTTGATTGTGCTGTGCTGGAGGGGCCTAATGGCATGTCTTTTCACAGGGCCCGGGCATCCGGCGGACACTGCCCTTCTAAACGGCGGATCAGCACTGATCAAATGCTGTGCAGACTTTGCTCAATCGGCACATCGGGGTGTTCTGAAATTTTATGCCAACGCGGAAATCTTGCTTTGACTCTGAGTTCTAAACATCATGCACCCCAGACCAACCGAGGCTAACCGAGTTTTTTCATTTAGAATTAGGTCAGTCTCTTTAATTCTTTTAATTTAATAATCATTCATTGAATTTTCTGCCTGGACGTGCTTTAACAGGCCTTTACTGCAGGCGCTTTTGTTTGCTGCTGTCAGTTTGGTCTTCAACAATTTTCCGATTTAGTATTGCTAGGATCCAGGAGGATGAACTGAAACTGGAGAACAACAAGAATGATAAAAGAAAGGAAGAAACTAGCCGGCTGAACACAGCAAGGTGGCCACACATGGTGATAATAGGATAGACCAGTGGTTCTCAAACTTTTAGGCAAGGCAAGGCAAGTTTATTTGTATAGTACATTTCGTGTACAATTCAAGGTGCTTTACATAAAACAGTTGAAGCATTACAGAGCATTAACAAAACCCTTTAAGACAATAACCCGAGACATCCTATCTGGGGCTCGTCCTATGTCGCCAGCCGTTATTACTATTTTTTTTTTTTTTTTTTTTATAATGCTTCGCAATCAGTAAATCCCAAAACCAGCGGCTACGAAGCTTTGAATTATCCGTCTACCCCAGTCGTCACCAGGACGGTTTTACTGCTGTTTCATCCTTCTTTTTTTTTTTTTTTTTTTTGGTCATTTTTATACATCTTTTATATTTTTTTGTTTTACTTTTTATTTTACGTCTTACTTGTCAACCAGGCGACGCAAACCGGAAATTAACCGGAAGCACCCCGGGACCTCAGCAGCCTGGCCCCCCCGGCCAGTAATACCGCGGCTACTAATCCAACACTAGAATCGCATCAACGGGTCAGGCAAAAGCGATGTGCCGACTTCCAAACGGAGCAACAGAAAACAGCTAGCTTCACCGAGCAGCCCAGACGAAAGTTATGTACGCACACAAGCACAATACACATGACTACACAAAAGCACCGTAAAAAGTACAATAAAACAGGCGGAAAACATTTTGAAGCCATTACAGAAGATTAACAAAACCCTTTAAGACAAAACAACCCGAAACGTCCCGTCCAGGGCTCGTCTCATGTCGCCAGCTGTTATCACTATTTTTTTTTTTTTTTTAAATACTGCGTACCACCTGAGAAACTGTTAAGCTCTCTGAGTACCACCATGATGACTAATTTTAAAATATAGTCATAAATGCCTTCTCAAATAGCTTTAAATACACAGAGATGTTTATTCCTTATTGTGGTTATTTATTACCTGAATTGTTACTTTACTGAATCAGACATTTACAACTTTCTAACATTCTCACATACTCATACTCTCATACAGAGCAAAATAAACACTCAAAAGTTGTTACATCTGCACTGCAACTGAATATGCAACAAATATTTTTTTAAAAGACACAATTTTAATTATCTCAAGCTACACATTTAATTTGAAACGTTGTATTTATAATGCATTGTATGTTTCTGATGTTTTTTAAGTGACAATGTGGAACAAATGTGACATTCCCCGCGTACCACCAGAGAGCGCGTACCACAGTTTGCGCACCACTGGGATAGACTGACTGGGAAAGAAGGAAAGAGGAGACAATATATACTGACAGGGGATGACGAGACACAGGCGTGAGGAGACATGGGACCACGGGAAGTCAAACTAGAACTCAAAGCAAGAAACACACCTTCAAAATAAGAAAGGAAGTAAAGCTAACAGCAGGACACAAAGAACAAAAAAAAAAAAACAAGACTAAACCCAGGAAAACCAAGAATTAGCCCAAAAAACAGAAAACTAAACCAAGATCATACCAAGTAAACTGAAAAGCATTTTAATCAGGCAAAAGTCATGGCCATTGAAGAATATTCCATTTCTTTGCCTTTTAAGAAGTCTTGAGTTCCTTTTGCAATATATTTTGGGTCATTATCCATCTGCACTGTGATACATCGTTCTTTGTTGTAATATTTTGCTGAATATGTGCAGAGATCACAGCCCTACACATTCACACCATCAAGTATTTAGGCATGATAATTTATGACGCATCTCACATTCAAGTTTCAGACTCAAACGGAACAGTTTAAAGATGGAAGGATCAACGCTAAATCTGCACGCCATGATGCATGGAGCACCACACCAGGGGAAGCAAGGAACATTAAAACCGTAAGCTCCTGCTCCAGTTCTATAAGACAACGGTTACTGAACGCTCAAACACGGTCTCAGCGGTGGATTGGTGGTTGTGTCAATGTGTCGTCCCGCCCCTGTTTAGGTTAACCCAAAGGAGTTTCGGTCATGAGTGTGGTTCACTTGGGACTGTGTGACCTCAACAACCACTCTGGTGCGCACCAAAATGGCTGTACCGAGAGCAGTCGGAAGAGGTGGTCTCAGTGCGGTTCATTTGTGGTCTGAAAGCTCCATGACCTCAGGCCAACCCAACTGTAGGAGGTACAAAACATGTCTGAGCTAAAGAGGCTCCTGTAGTCCGATGGATGGGGCTCTATTGGTTGTGAAGGAGGATGTAAATACGACAAAAGAAAGTAACGCTAGCAGTCACAAACAAATGACTTCCAGCTGCATCGTTTACAATCTGTTTCGCTCGTCTAGAGTGGTACAAACAAATAATATTAAAAAAAATGGCCAGCTGGGTCAGCAACGAGTAGTTGTTGTGTCGCCAAACTAGCTTTTCAAACTAGCCTGTGTCGCTAAGTCCAGTACATCTACACAGTCCAGTGGAATAAGACCATTCATCACCATCTCTTTTAAATAAATGGACACAAACAATAAACACCAGTGAGCTCGTTCCATCTGCAGCCGTACATGTCCTCGCCGCATCAGTGACCCCCCCCCCCCCTGCCCCCCCTCCCCCCCATGTTTAACACATAATGTGGTTTGTTTTGGATCACAAGCTTTTCCTTCTCTAGACTTTTCTCTTCCCATCATTCTCATACAAATTTATCTGGGTTTCATCTTTCCAAAGAATCTGATTCCACAACACAGGAGGATTTTGTTTTAGAGACGTTTTCTGCCTGCCAATGTTTCATCTGGCTTTCCTGTTCTTTCCTGTTTGCACCTTGTCGTAAACTCTGCTTGTATTCATAAATGCATTTCTTGATTGAAGATTGTGATTTCTTCTCCACGGTTTATTTTGACATCTGTTGATGTTCTGCTCTTGTCTGGATCTGGAAATATGAGATTATTTATCTTGTTTTAAATATGTTTTCCTTACTGAGTCCATGTATACTCTTAATTATATCAGGAATATGTCTTTTATGCAAGAATTTGCCAGGAAATATTAAATATTAAAACTAGCAACAATACCCAGAGTTCCAGTTTCAATATTAAGTTTAAAAAGATGCGATCTTGCGAGAATCACAATTTTTTTTTACAACAAAAATTTGTGATTTTTATAACAAAAATGTGCAAATCTACAAAAGTTTGCAATTTTATGAAAAAAAAGGTTGTGATTTGGTGAAATTTGAGAAATTATGACCGAAATTAGCTTTTTAGGAAAAAGTTTCCATATTGCAAAATTTGGGACTTTACCAAAAACGTATTGTAATTTTATATTGCAATTTTGCAAAACTCATTATTTCATAAATAAAAGTTGTAACATTACATTTAAGAGTTATGATTTTGCAAAATTTGTGATTTTACAACATAATGTTGTGATTAAAGGATATAATTTTATGCCAAGTTCTAATTTCGAAAAATTTTAGATTCTATTACAAAAATTAGCATTTTACAATTTTAAAAAATTCTTGATTCCTGATAAGGAAACAAACATCTGCTGAAATATCAAGTCACATATACAGTGGTACCTCTACTTACGAAATTAATTTGTTCTGGAAGTAGTTTTGTAACCTGAAAATTTTGTAAGTAGAGAGACATTTTCCAATGTAAATGCCCTAATACGTTCCAAGCCCCCCAAAATTTGGACATAATTCTTTTTTATAAATCATAAAAATGCATTAAAACATGTAACAAATACATGTTACCACTAGATTACTGCACAATAAACATAAAATGAGAGTTGTACATACACTCAAAAAAATAAAAAAATAAAAAACAAAGAAGTAAATTTTGTAAAATAAATCACTAAATCAGATGTTTTTGTGATGATATCATTTACCTTTTAACTGCTATCGTCATCCACCTTTTGCCTTCTTTGGTTCATGTTCTCTCTCAGCAGTGGTTTTTTTGCCTGTGTTTTGTTACATTTTTGTAAAGAATTGATCCAAGGACCTTTGCTTTTGTCAGCTTTTAACAATCCTTCGAAAATGTGCAAGGCACATCATAATGAGCAATAGCCCGACTAGTTAACACTTTTTCTGGGTGATTCTTTTCAACAAATTCCAAAATTCAGAGAATTCAGAGAGAGATGGCAGGAAGATGCTAGGCGATAGCCAATGGCAGAGCAGCTACAAGGATGTTTACGTTTGGTAAACTCTGGGAGTTGCGAGTAGCAGCGCGTACTGTATTTTTGCCTTTCCGATCCTGAAATTTCTTTCGTAACAAGAGGCAATATTTTCCCGTTGAGGCGTTTCGTAACCTGAAAATTTCGAATGTAGAGACGTTCGTAAGTAGAGGTACCACTGTATGTCTTGACCTTAAACACTAACCACCAGCCAACGCTAACCACTTTAAGTTTACCATTAAAGGGGAGGAATTATCTACTAATTTCAGCATCTTTCACTTGTTACTGTGTTCTGATAAGTCTGTTTTTAAATAACTTGATCTGAAATTCAGCTTCTTTTTTTAACTTATTTCAAACGTTTGAGCTACTGGATCTATTCTGGAAACAAGATTTCTTGTCAAATAAAAATGTCTTTGCTGCATGGACAGATAATTTCACAAACACTGGATCATTTTCCCCCAGAATTTAGTGTTTATCGCGCTTGTATTTCAACGAGTGTTTTTTTTTTGTTTGTTTGTTTGTTTCAGGGGGGTTTTTTTTGCAGTGTGAAGAAAATTTTCTTCACCGAGGAAAAGATTACGCAAGAATCCACTTCGTCATCTGTGGTCTTCCAGGCCTGTTTCTGAGCCACAGCTAAGACTTTTTTCTTTTTTCCTGTTCTCTGCCGTATAGATTTATGTTGTTTTTCAGTCTAATGATGACCTCCTTCACTTGCAATGAGATCTCCTTGGACTTGAAACAGCTGCCAAACGCCAACTCAATACCTGATATCAGCGCCAGACCTTTTATCTGCTTCATCTGTCTTGAAGTAACGATGGAATGAACCACAGCTGGCCAATTAACATCTTTTTAGGTAATTGTCCGTTTATTTTTGAGCCCTTTTAAATCAAATTACTTAGACTTAAATGGTTTTAATTCCTAGAAAGTTTACACTTGGATCATATCTTAATGGTTTTATTTTTATACTTTTTGTGGTGGCGTGTAAGGCTAAAATCATAAAAAAAAAAAAAAAAAAAAAAAAAAAACTGTCATTGTTCAAATACTGTCTGGACCGAGCTGTACATAACTGGAATGGTACTTTGGCTGAAACAGAGGAATTGAGGAATGCCAGCCATCATCCACGTTGCTGGTCGACATCACTACATTTAGAAAATCACATCTCTTAGCAACAAATATAAGGGTGAAGTAATCAGGCAGCAACCTGGAAGCTGCTTGTCCATGTTTAGAAGCTAAAATTAATGTGGAAAATGCTTTTAGAAACTTTTTCCTTTTATTCGTGAATCTGCATTGTTTTGAGCTGTGGGTCAACGGATCATCCGTCCGACTTGGTGTCCGTTCGACCTTTTCAGGGACGACTCGAGCTCACTGTCACTGGAAGCACAACCTGAACTAATGGTCTCTGGGAGCTAATCCCAGCAAGATTTATGTGCTTATTCAGTGACTTTTTAAGATAAAAGAGTCGGTTTATGGCATGTGCCTTTAGCATTAAAAACAAAATCTACCATTTGATACAGTTGTGAATTACTACACATATAAAATTAACTGTTTAATACTGAGAACTCCAGCAGAGTATCTAGGGACATGTTATTATAATTTCAATCATTTTCACACAGTTGACTAATGTCTTGATGAATAAATTAGGAAGTAGAAATACTGCTTGAATATTATGAAATTATCCAAACATTTTCTAATTAATACATTCATCAAAATGGGACAAAATGTTTTTCAGCTTTAAAAATGAATTGATTAGCACATCAACCTTTGTCCAGCCCCGTAGAGATTCTCATCCTCAAGGACGATGCCAGAAGGAAATACATTTGGTACTTTAGTGCTCCCGGCTCTTCGTCACTCTGGGAACTTGGCAGATAAAGCGGCCGCCGGACTGGTGTGTCATCACTAAAAGCCTCTTCCAATTAGACATTGAAACTCCTGGTTTGTGTGGTTTAGGAGGGTTTTTGGTTTTTGGTGGCATGTATTATCTTTTAACACGTCAGCCTGAAGGTGATAGGTGGCTAAAGCAAACATCTAGTAGTTTTAACAGTTTTGTAACACAATCAAGCCAAACACGGAGTGAAAAATAAAAGCAGAGAGACAGACAAATAAGGATCAAACTTTGGAACAGACTGAAATTTTCTCTTTGTCTTACAGATGACTGAAACCATCAAATCCCCAAATAATAATATGGGGATAATAATAAATAAGATAATAAATGACTATACTGATTAAAATCTGCAGAAATGAACATTTATTTTATATAATAAACATTGCCTAAATTAAAAGACAGGAGGCAGAGTTGAAGATGTTAAGACTTTCTCTGAGAGAGGCAAGAATGGATAAGATTAAAAACAGGCACACCAGAGGAAAAACCGAGAGTTAGACGTGTTGGAGATAAAGAAAGAGAGACTAGACTGAGATGGTTTGAACACATGAAGAGAAGGGAAAGTGAATATTTTAGTGGAAGGATGCTGGATGGAGCTACGGGCAGGACAAAAACCAAAGAGGTGTCTGGATGTGGTTAAAGAGGATATGCAGGCTGGTGTGACAGAAGACGCAGATACAGAGTAAGATGGAAATGAAACGCAAATAAACCACAGCGACAGAGAGGGACCGGAAAGAGAGAAATATTCTGTTTCTGGTGAAAAACACCAGCAGCTGGAAGGTGTATGGAAACAGAATAATAAGTGGTTATTTGATTAAAAATATTATACAATATAAACACCAAAATGCATATCTTTGGTTTAATTATTAGACAGAAACATGTTAAGAATAATAGAAAAATAAATAGCGATAAAACACTTCAAATATAAATAAAAAAAACTGCATGATAAAATATTCAAATAGGATATATTAACAGAAAGTGAAATAAATACAGTTGAAGAATATATGGAAATGTCACATAACAATTAAATTATTTTTAGTATTACTTTGTTCATTTATTGTCATATTAATTTGTTCCTTATGTTTTTTGTTTTTGAATGAGGGCAGTTTCAGTTCACCAAATCATTCAAACCCTTTTTTCGCTCCAGATAGAATAGCTGGATTCTATCCTATTTAGAGATAAATAAATAAATAAATAAATAAAACTAAAAAGACAGGTTTGGCAGGATTAAAGGGTGTTTCTGTCCCTCTTATCCAGTGTTTGAACACTTGATCACAGAAGCGTGCTCTAATCCGAACATCGATGCATTTCCATCAACACGCGCTCCTGGACTAACTCACCAACAAAGGGGCTGTTGAGGCTTGTTTGGATCACCCCACACACTCCGACCTCTTAAAAAACACACACACACACAACACACGCGTGCGCACAAAACACGCAGATCCCTTTTAAGGGACACCGCCTCTGTTGTTGTCTTCCTTTGATAGCTGATGCCAAATGACTAATCTCGTAAACTTCTCTGGTGACAGACTCAGAGCCGAGATCTGTGAAGCGTCCTGCGTACGTGCCGCGGATCTGCGCGTCGCACCAGGGCTGTTTGGAAATCCAAGAGCGAGATTAAATCAGGTTGGTTGATCACCAGTGGATTTGTTTACAGCTGGCTTCAGACAGAAACGATAAGCTGTTTATGTCAGATCTGTCATGAGCAATTGCAAATGTTTAGGCCTTCTGATGTGTGAAACACGATATCCTGGTGTGATGGAGCTCCGTGTGTGTAGATAAGCAATCAGTGAATGTATATCAGATTTTAAAACAACTTTGCACTTCTCGGGCCCTTAAAGGAAAATACAAAACCTGCGTAATCAACATTTAAATAGTAGTATGTGAGAACATATGTACGCCACATCGAGCGAGAAACAGAGCGAGTGCAGTCGACAAAAGAGCGGCCCTCCTCTTTTCCGCAGGGCCTGCTGGTTATTTGACAGGACTGTATATCATACTGCTGGATGACTTCTAATTGCAAGTGACTGCTCTGTGTTTATCAGAAGCGGCTGTATGGGTGCATGTGTGTGTGTTGTGGGGGTTCAGTGCCATTTTTTGGGGGGGGAGAAAAATAATAAGTGTTGTGCCTGCTGTGGATTGTTTAGGAAATTGCTGTCGCGCATACGGAGGCTGGAGCCGAGGCCTGGCGACAGAGACGGAGTCTGGCTCCCAAAACCATTACTACACCCGCTGGGACCGCAAAGGCCAGGATCTCTGTGAGAGTTGCTGTGTATTTTGACAGTGCTGCCGGCTTTTGGGGGCTAAAGCTCGACACAATTTGGATGTGAGTGTGAGAGGTGTAGGTAGATGTGCAATTTTTTTTTTCTTTACTTCATCTGAGTCAAATGCAAGGCTGCTGCTCTTCCAAAGATCATCCCATTACGAGTTTTGAGTTTAATGAATTCAATTATGCTTTTCCAACATCTCAAACTCATTGTTTTCAAGCAGGTTTTCCTTCTAGTTTTGTATAATTATAATTGCACTATAGCTTAAAATTCTACACATTGCATATTTAATTTTATTAAGTCCTTGCTTTTAGGTTTAATTACTCTAGTGATTGAACAATGAGGTTGCCGTATGCATCACGTATATCTTTGTATGCATGTATGTTTTGACAGCACTACAAAGGTCCAAAGTTGAGAAGGTACTGCTATAAATCAGAAAATTGTGGACGCCACACAGGAGAAACCCACAGACTAAACACTGACGACCCCAGTGCTGACCTTAATATGCATACAGGCATGAACGCGCACACACACACAAACCAAAGCTAAACACAAGCATTTTCGGACTTGCTTTAAACACAGTCAGGGTCAAGCGGTGATTTGATGTAAAGTGATACCGCTGAGGAGAAACCTTTAACCTGCAACAGTTCTTTTCCAACATCAATGAGAATTATTTTCTCAATATTTCTTCCTCATATTCTCAACAGGTTTGTCTTCCCAACTGTAAATATGTAGACCAAGATTGTTATGCAGGCATATTAGTCCAAGCACTTATAAGGAATTAGGAACCACCAAAACTGTTTTTTTTTTGTTTGTTTTTTGTTTTTTTTAATCCATTGGCTCCATCATCACTGGAAACCTTACTAAGACATTGACGAGCGCATAAGTCAGCTACCTTGACAGCTAAAGGATCCCATCACGGTCCTGCATCTGTCCTGCAGCGCTGTTTTGCACCGTGGATCCACGATGATGTGTTGCAGTGCGTCGATCTCTTTAAAGAGAAAAAAATACTTCTAGTCATTTGAGTGAAAGCAACTCTTGCTTACATTGTTTAGATTATTCGTGCTTTATATTCACCCTGAAGATGAAATGAAATGAAAAATACTTTATTTATCCCATAAAGGGAAATTCAACACTGTAGCAAGGGCTCTCTTTTTTTTTTTTTTTTTTTTTTAATTATAAACAACAGACAAACGACAGCAATAATAATAAAATTACAGCAATAATAATAATATTAATTAATGATAATAATAATAATAATAATAATAATAATAATAAATATAATAATAATAATAATAGGTTTTATGTCTTGTTGTGGAGGCTGATGGCTGCTGGCAGGAATGATCTTCTGTAATAATAATAATAATAATAATAATAATAATAATAATAATAATAATAATAATAATAATAGGTTTTATGTCTTGTTGTGGAGGCTGATGGCTGCTGGCAGGAATGATCTTCTGTATCTTTCCGTCTTGCAACGGACCTGAAGAAGCCTCTCACTGAACACACTCTGTTGTTTGATCACTGTGTCGTGGAGAGGGTATGAAGAGTCCTCCATCATCTTCATGGAGAGGGTGTGAAGAGTCCTCCATCATCTTCATCAGCTTGTGCAGCATTCTTTTTTGAACAATCAGCTCCAGCGGCTCCAGAGTTACACCCAGCACAGATCCAGCTTTCCTGATCAGTTTGTTGATTCTCTTCAGGTCTCTGGTTCTGATGCTGCTGCCCCAGCAGATGGCTGCAAAGCTGATTCCACTTTCAACAACAGACCTATAGAAGATGCGCAACATCTTGGTGCAGACATTAAAAGATCTCAACTTTCTTAAAAAGTAGAGTCTGCTCTGACCTTTCTTGTAGATGTATTCTGTGTTGTTGATGCAGAAGATGCAGAAAAGACAGATGTCACTGTGGGCACCATAACAGTGATCGGTCTACATCATAAGGCTTTGGTATTGATCATATACCTCTTTCTTCTAGAAGAGGTTGTCAGCAAAGGAAACTCCACGAAAGGGCGCATTTTTGAATTTAAATGATACAGGCAAGAAATTACCCAAGGCTAAATGTGACGTCTGAGAGTAAACTTGAGTCAGTTGGCTTCCAGCTGGAGGGTCATCGGTCAATCCCCAGTCCCATCACATGCTGAGGTGTCCTTGGGCAGGACTCTCACCTACATTTCCTAACGCAGCCACTAAGGGGTCACAATCCAGTGCTCTTATAGTCCCGGTCCCAAGCTTGGATAAGTGGGGGGGTGGGGTGGTGTTGTGTCAGAAAGAGCAGCCATCAAAACCTATGCAAAATCAATATGAAGAAGACAAACAACGATCTCCTACAGGGAAAAGACAAAACTAGACTTTTTGTTGTTTTGTTAAATCTTCACTCTCTCTCTCTCGTATCCATTCACTCATTTTTGTAGGTTTCTGAAAGCTTGACCATTTTTAGAAGCAGCACAACAAAATTTTATGACGTGTACCAGCATGACTTTTCAAAATGTCCCCCATGCTTTATGTATGTATGTATGTATGTATGTATGTATGTATGTATGTATGTATGTATGTATATATATATATATATATATATATATATATATATATATTTTTTTTTTTTTTTTTTTTTTTTTTTTTTTTTTTGTCCTAGTAACTATATCATAAGTATTATTGGGTGAGAACCAGTATTACTGTGTGTGTATGTGTGTGTTGGGGGGGGGGGGGGGGGGGGGGGGGGGGTCACATATAGTGCAAGCCTGTTGTCATAGCAGCAAGGTGTGGGAGTAGTGTCAGCAGGTTGTCATCTACCTGTACCCGCTCTGTAAGCAGCCCACCATCTGTCACGCTTTGCTCGGCCACTTGAACAATCTGTTCATTTTTCTAAATTTCACTGAGGACCCTCCTGTGGCAGCACAGTCCTGAAGAATATGATTAAAATAAGAGAATCATCAGGAGGATTCAAGAAGGTAAGTTGCTATAAGCTGCTGTTCATCATCAGCTCTCGATGAAATGATCATCAGTAGGTCTGCAGACCTCTATGAAAGCAAACCTTTCGGGCAGATTGTCGGTCCAGAGCATTCAAGTGAGTGTTAGCACTATGTCAAGAGGGAAAGATATAGAAAATGGTCTTAGAGAAGCAACTGTTGCTTGAGCATCAGTCTGGAAAGGGTTATAAATCAATTTCCAGTGTTATGGAGTTCAATGTTCTGCAGATTTTTCATAAGTGGAAACCATTAAAGACATTGGCCAGTCTTTCTAGAAGCGGACGTCCCAACAAATTTACCCCAAGGTCAGATCTTGCCATGTCTGAGAAATAACCTTAGAGCTACAACCTCAAACCCTATAGGCTTTATTGAGCATATTAAATGTTAAAGTCCATGCCAGACTTTTGGAAGGAGACCAAACAAGTGTGGTTTGTTTGGAAGGGTGCCAGGAAAAGCCCAGCGCGAAGCCTCATCCGTCTAAAAAGGAACATGAAAGCACAGCTGAGGTTCACAAAGCTCCATCTGAACAAACCACACGGCTTCTGGAACAATGTCCTTTGAATAAATGAGACCAAAGTTGAGTTGTTTGGCCTTAATGACCAGTGCAAACATTTCACCAAAAACTGTCATGCAAGGTGGTGGATGGGTGATGACTGGGGTTTGTTTTGAGTTAGTCGCCATGACGTCATCTGAATACCACACTATTCTGAGTCAGATGTGAGGCTGAGATCTGGCTAACAGCTAAAGCTAGGTCAAAACCGGGTTATGCAACAGGACGATGATCCCAAACACAGACAAGATCAGACTGGATGGAAGATGAGGTCGTTTTCACGCTGCTCCTATTTAGGTCGACCCAAAGGGGTTTTGGTCACGACTGTGGTTAACTTGAGTCGGTCTGAACACAACAACCGCACCCTGGTACGCACCAAAATGGTGTGTAAAAAAGTGGTGTAACAGCTCCACATCCTTGGGTCAATCCAACTGCAGGGTGCACAGCACACGTTTGAGAGAGAGAGGCCTCCGTAGTTGTCTGGACAGCGCGTTGTCGGTTCTGAAGATTAACGGAAGCATGGCAGAGGAAAGCAATGCTGCGGTCACGGACAAACGACTTCCAGTCATAAATAATACAGAGAAAAGTGGCCATCTCTGGGTACAACGAGTAGTTTGCCACTGAAACATGATGCTCTACCACTGCTACTGACCAATGACAGCACTGACAGTTATCACATGAAAACAACATTATGTGAACACGAACCGAACTTACTGAAAAATCATACAATGTGATTTGGTGCACCAGGGCGCTCACCAACAAATGTGGAAACAACCTCAACGAATCCAGGCTTTGGAATCGTCCAAACCAGGAATCCATCCAACTGAGATGTTGTGGTGGGATATGAAGCAACGGTGAAAAGAAGAAAGGGCCAAAATTAATCCACAACTATGTAAGAGATTGATAGTTGATTGAAGTTATTGCTGCTAACGGTGGATCTACAAGCTGCTGAATCACAGGCCTTCTTCTGTTACTAGGGGTGTAACGGTACATGTATTTGTATTGAACCGTTCGGTATGACGTGGTCGGCTCGGGACGGAGGCGTACCGAACAAGTTTCCACACGGACATATTAAGTAGAGGACCGCATGGAGCACAACAAACAGCAGTTGTAGCGGACGTCGTGGCTAATGCTAATGCCGCTAGCATTGGCAATAAGCCTCCCGCGACATAGTGTTAAATGCGGTGGGAAGCTGTGTTTGTACTCTGTCGTCTTTCTCTTTTTGTAGCGATATTCACGCTGGGGTGGTGCCGTTTCAAATGAGTTAACAGGTTAGACGTGTTGCCAGAAACATACCCGATCTCGGATGAACAATGTCGGCAAACCACTTTGGTTTTATCAACTTCTCTTTGTCCCTGTTTATAATTTCACCGGGGAGCCGAAGTTGTGTTTTATAGCTGCAGATTTAAGACCCTAATCACCCTAAACGCTGGCTTCAAACACATGATAAAAGTATTTGAGCCCCGATATCAATTACCTTCTCGTCCACATTTTAGCCAGAAAATCATACCGGGACTTTATGAAAAAATACAATGATTTGTTTTTAAAGAAACAGTCTGAGCCTTATTCATGTTATTTAATCTGAGCAACAACTTGAAACTGTTCAGTGTTGCAACTGTTCAATTTTGCATATCAGATGGATATTTTCTTTAAGAAGAAGTCTGAGCCAATATTATTTTTATTTTGTTTTTCAAAATATCTACATTTCAGAATATTGTATTTATATTTTTGAGCAAAATTCTAGCTTTGTATAGGCTAATGTTCTTATTGTTTTAAAAGCACAAAAGTGTGTAATAAACAACTAGCACATTTATATTTTGCATTTTGTTTTCTTACTGTACTGAAAATGAACCGAACCGTGACCTCAAAACCGAGGTACGTACCGAACCGAGAGTTTTGTGTACCGTTACACCCCTATCTGTTACCCATGTTTGGTTCCTTTTACTCCCTTTTTGGTTTAAGTCTTGTAAGCTTTTTTTCACCATGCTGTATATTTTTAATCAATTTGTAGTTTGTCTGAGCTTATAGACGTGTAAATAGTTCTGTATGCTGATGAGTTACTTTATAAAACATGCATTTGAGTAGATCAAGTCTACTTTAGTAGTCACAACTAATTGCAATGCAAAATCTACTTTATTAGATGAGCTACAATTCTGTACACATCGGCGCAAAACTATAACAAATGACAAGCTGTTTTAGTTAGGTGAAAACAAGGGTGGGGATTAGGGATGCACCGAAAATTCGGCCACCGAAAATTTTCGGCCGAAAATGGCCCAAAAGTGCATTTTCGGTTTTCGGCCGAAAGACTTTTATCACCGAAACAACACGGCCGAAACAGGATGTTGTGATGACGAACAAAAACCGCGGCCAGCACGCGCTTGTCTGGAGAGGGGCCAACATGTCTGTGGTGTGGACGTATTTCAATATATCTGAGAAAGACCCACGGATAGCGATTTGTAAAACATGTAACGCTGAAATTTCAAGACGGGGTGAATCTGCAACGAGTTTCTCCACGTCGGGTTTGATTTATCACCTGAAATCCAAACACACCGATCGCCATTCTGAATATGAGAAGGCGGCGGCACAGAAAAGGAAAATCCCTCCGAGCGCGCCCACTCCGTCTGTGGCGGACGTATTTGAAAAGGCAAGAAAGTTTTCCAGTGATGGTGCCAAGGCAAAGGGCATTACACAAAAAATAATGGAATTCATTGCCTTAGATGATCAGCCGTTCTCTGTTGTAGAGGATGTGGGATTTCGTAGGCTGATCGAGCACATTGAGCCCACAGGCGTAGTTTGACTTTGCGTCGGGGGGGGGGGGGGGGGGGGGGGGGGGGGGGGGGCAAAAATTGTTAAGCACTTTCAACAAACGCCCGCACTCTCACGCGAACCGGCGCGCATGCACGCGCAGCACACATATGTGCAACTCGCGCGCACATGATGGCACACAAGATACACTCACCACGAAACCATGAAGTCCAAGATTAGATGATGTTCAAAACCAGTAGTTGCAACAGGATACAGTACACAGTAGATGTTATAAATGTTAATGTTAATGATGTTAAATGTATAAGAAAAAAAAATATAAAATGAATCATTTAACGTCACAATATACTGCAGTTATTTTGGACTTAAAAAAACATTACGGTCAAAAACATTTATTTATTTTGCCAGTTCGTTGACAATGCAATTACATATTTCAGCCACCAGGGGGAGCATTGCTCCCCCTGCCCCCCCCCCCCCCCCCCCCCCCCCCCCCCCCCCCCCCGCAACTCCGCCCATGATTGAGCCCCGTTATTCCATGCCGAGCAGACGACATTCTCAGACGTGGGTTTACCTGAGCTGTTTAATGTTGTTGCAGCTCACGTCCATAAGCTTATAGCTGCAGATATTTTTGTTGTAGTCCTACAGAGAATTTTTTTTAAATGCACTTGACTTAAATGCACTGTGTTTTTATGAGAGAACATTTTTACAATCTTTCAGCAGGCCAGTCAGTTATAGGCCTGTATTATTATTAATGTACACCTGAGTGGGGTCAAGTTAAACATTTTATTTTGAATTTTGTTTATATTGTGCATTGTTGTAATGTCAGTGCTAATAAATATTTTCATAATTTTGCAATTAATTTATTCTTTGTAGCATTAATATTAATTTATGCAATGGTAATGCCTTGATTTTAGTGAGGTTACTTCACAGTCATTGCCATGAATGCAACGGTACTAATAATTGGCATAATAATTTATTTCGGTGTTTCGGTTTTCGGCCTTGGTTTCTTCATTTTCGGTTTTCGGTTTCGGCCAAGAATTTTCATTTCGGTGCATCCCTAGTGGGGATAGTACGAGAAGTTTCTTATGAATATTAATGAGCTGAAAAGTATCACCTCTGGTTGGCTAACAGCACTGTGACGCTCCCTCTAGTGGGTTCTCCTTCAGTTTGGTTTCGTCAACTTAAAGGTGGAGTAGGTGTTGTTTGAAAAACGGTTCCAGCAATCCAACTCAAGTGAGATTTTGAAAATATACACTCCCTCCCTCCTCCCAAAGGCTCCGCCTCCTCCTCTTCAGCTCACCCCTCGAAACCACGCCTTCACATGATTCACGACTGCATGAACCATAGGGAGGGAGGGAGGGAGGGGTGATATTTGATGGACGTATTAGGCAGCCAATCAAAATAGTGATGATCACTTTTTTGATTGGTCAGAGTTTTTCTCTGATTATACCTTCTAGACTGGACCAAAATGTTTAGTTTTTTTTGCAAACATTTTATTTCAGTGGGTGCAATGGAAATGTGAAAAGGTTTTCAGGCAATATTGTAAAAAGTGTTGCAAAAAAACAACACCCACCCCACCTTTAAATAGAGATAACCGACAACAAATAGCAAAACAAACGAGAAATGTCTTCAGAGATGCAGCCATATGTTTTTATTCTGGCCAAAAAACTCTTTAAACAAAAAGTTATCAAATTTTAGGTTGGAAAATTATAGATTTAGCAAACTAATGTTACTCTCTGGGTAGAAGTTATGGAGTGGTTCTCTACAATGTTACCAAACCTACAGCTTGTCCCAGTGTCATACATGCTAAAGCCTATTAACGAATAGAATAACAGGCTTTTGAAACAACAACCGAAGCTGGAAAAAAAAAAACCTTTTTTACTTACAGCCTTTGAACTGGTGGTCGATCGTTGTGATGATACAGATCCAGGTTTTAAGCACAACTTATCTGCTACTGTAATTTAAATAGTCACACACAAGTAAAGTTGCGTTATACTTCGCTGGTGGTGTTTCTTAGGCAAGACATGCAATGTAGATTTGTTACTGTAGCAAACAGCAGAGCCACGAACTTTCTCTGCCATGTTTTTGAGTTGTTAGCTCCTCTTTGTTTGCTCGTTAATCCGCAGACAGCCGGCAGCTGCCATGTTTTTCCGGGGCTACTGGTCAATGTGACATAGGCTGGTGTGGCTTTTCTGATCCGCTCCTGTTTCCGGCTGTTTTTTTTTTTTATCATAGGCTGATACAGACTACAGAGGTAGAAGAGCATTTTGAAGTTGAGCATGTAAGTGCAACTTGAACTGACCTATGGTAATTTAAAAAAACAAGAATTAAACGGTTTGTTGTGGAGGGAGACTTTTAACTCTGTAGGACATATCCTCTCAGTTAAGGGAGCATGTATACAAATAAAGCTCATGTGGATGTAGGTGACATGTTCAAGCTCATTTCTATGACATCATGATTATATTTTCCACCAGTGATCGTTAAATGTATTTTCATATTATGTAATAGCTGGCTGGACTCATGTACAAAGTTAACAATTATTTGGGCATCTCGCACTGATGGATAATGCTGCATAAATGCTTCTCATTTGGGCTTTTAAAAAGTCACAAGTTCAGTTTCCTGGAATCCCAATCACCATTTTCAATTCAAAAGTTTTCTTTTTTTAAAGGAGCAAAAAGCGAAATCATTTCACCGCTAGGTTTGCTGTTGAGCACTGCCTGTAGACCAAAACAAAGTGTGCCATTAGCCACACCTCCCTCTGCCTCTGCTCGCCACCAACCCCCCCCCCCCCTCCCCTCCACACACTCCCCCACTACAACCCCCGCTCGCTTCGAAGATCTACCTACACGAGCAAAACATCACCATGGCGAGTAACAAAGTAAGTCATTTATAACATTATAATGTTTATACTGGTTTTGTCCGTAAATTAATCTTTATGTCACTAATTTAGTGAGTCACCATTAGCATCAAACGTTATCTATTCGCCGCTAATTGCGTTAGCAGACAGTTCAACGTTAGTAAGTAACAATATGACGGCAGTGAATAGCTTTCCTGCAAATACAATCTACCGGTAAATTAGCCGCTAATAGCTGAAAAGTAATTTTGTGGATATCGTAATAGTTGCTAAAAACTGTCTAAATAAAATAAAAAGGCAACGGTTGTAGTAGTTTTGTCCGTTTCTATTTATTTATGCCTATAACTTATTTATTTACCTTCCAACATTTGCTAAAACTAGCGTTACATTGAAAATATGACCAGACTAAGACGTAGGCTACATGTGTTCTACTAATATATACTGCTACATACTCATGCAATATAGCGGCAAGTGTGTAAAGTTACTGTTACACAGACAATAAAACAGACATTTGACTTTATGGTGTTACTTGCCTGTCAAGGAGAAGAAGAGCCAGCTCCGAGTCCGACTGTAGCCCCTTTAGCTCTCGTAGCTCCCTCCACCTCGGAAACGCCAGGCCAATGTTAATTCTGGTTTTATCTCTTTCTTTATCGGACAATTTCTTTGCCAATGACCGTTTTTTTTTTTGTCTGCTCCTGCTCGTCTTCATTGGAAGGTTTTGTTCCGCTGTCTGCCATTTCAGTTCGAAAATGCTGCCGCCGTCACTACTCACTGGCTGTCGCGTTTTATAGAGAGGGAGGGGGGAGGAGGGAGGAGGCGAAGTTTCACATGAACGCACATGAACGCGCGGCCGGACCGGCTTGTAAACTTGAGGCTGGAGATCAACACAGAGAGCGAGTGTGTGACGTCATCCTATACTCCTGATGAAATTACACCTCTCGTTCTCCATGTAGCGATTTTTTAATTCCTTCAGTCTTAAATAATGGATTTCCACTTATTGCTCCTTTAAGCATTTAGAAGTAAATCAATTATGAAATCAATTTAAATTCGGACAGGCAAAACCTCGAGCCTACGTCACAAATAAACTTAACTTGAATGTCCTCAGACTTTGAGAAGCTTCCAGATTATCCAATGAAAACTCATGCAGGCAGAACATGCTTCACACAGGAGGAAAAAAATTAAAAATATATTTTTTTTTACTCCCAGTTTAAAAATAGTAATAAAATGGTGCTTAGATTCACATATTCTAACTTTGCAAGGCCTGCACTTGTGCAACATAAAAATTTCAAGGAAAATAGTCACTTTGTCTTTTCATCTGGTACGTTCAAATGAGAGCGAGAATGTGAATGTCTGTCCCCCTCTGCTGGAACAAAGATGTACATGAGGTGGTGGTGATCATGTGAAAGCAACTCTGCAGTTTGATCAGGTTAATAAGCCGCATCCCGATGACGCCAGATTGCACTCAAAACCTCACAAAAGCAGTTAGATTGACCTTTGGCCTGGTACCACACACTGGGGTGACCTCATTCATCACCTGGTTATGAACTGTTAGGGTACACAGCCGAGGGTGGAGGAGGGGGGTGGAGGTTTGTATATGTGTTTGGGGGGGTCATTAGTGTGCAGGCCAGTGTCAGTGTTAGTTTTTGAACGGGGAGCGTGGCTTTTGGGGGGCGCATGTTTGAGGGAATAGAAGGCTTTTATGTTTGTGTACCAAAGTTACAGACTGAGAGACGCTGTTGGGGGGGCAGAGATGTCAGGGAGTCAAGGCTGATAAATGTTTTGTAATACTCATGAGGGCTGAGTGCAGTGTGGCGTGGTTTCAATTTGAGATTTTTTTTATGTATGGTGTCAACAGCTTTGTATTTATTCCCATTTAAATTTACCAAATGTTGATATATTTTCACTAAACTTTAATAACCAATTCTTTCCACATTACGTTCTTTTCAATGCCAACCAGTTGTTTTTTTGTTTGTTTTTTTGTTTGTTTGTCAATAATAGGAAACTATATTCAGTTAAATTCAACTTTATTTGTTTAGCATCTATTACAATACAGATGGCAAATAAAAAAACTCACCTAGTGGGAGGAAGATGTTTACGCCAAACAGTGGAAAGGAAAAACTCCCTTTAGGAGGGAAGAGACTTTGAGCAGGACCTGGATCATGAGGGGGGACCTTCCTGCTGAAGGTCAGCGGTGTAAAGGAAGAAAACGAGACATATTTCTTAGACAGACCTTTTTCATTGTGGAGATTTTATGAGACACAAGTGAGACAGCAATCATCATGCCAAAAATATATTCTCCCATGTCTAAGAAAATTGCTATGTTTGTGTCTATGTGTCTACACACACATGCATATATATATATATATATATATATATATATATATATATATATATATATATATATATATATATATATATATATATATACAGTCATGGAAAAAATTATTAGACCACCCTTGTTTTCTTCAGTTTCTTGTTCATTTTAATGCCTGGTACAACTAAAAGGTACATTTGTTTGGACAAACATAACGATAACCACAAAGATTGCTCATAAGAGTTTTATTGAAGAGCTGATATCTTACCATTTTCCATGGTTTTCTTGATTATAACCTAAATCACTTAAGTTTTTACATCAATAGCTATGGCGTTGTGTACTGCCAAAAACACTGCTTTTACGGATTCAGTGTTTTCTTTTCTGTCTGTTTTAGTCACATGATGACGTTTAGTGGTACCAGGTATTAAAATGAACAAGAAAGTGAAGAAAAAACGGTGGTCTAATAATTTTTTCCATGTATATATATATATATATTATATATATTTCCAACAGAAAGAACAGGTCAGACCAGAAGTGTCTAGGCTTAATATTGTTTGTTGGATCTCATCTTCTTCTTCTGACAAGTAGATAGGTCTGAAAAACATCTCAACAAATTAGATCATTCGTGATGTATTTCTTCTGTTTTTCCCCAATTCTAACACAAACCACTCTCAATGAAACATGACAATAAACACACGGAACAAGGTTTGGGTCCGTTTACCCTCTGAAGCAGAAACTTCAGGGTGATTGTGAACTTAAATGACAAAAAAAAAAAAAAAGCTTGAGTCCCTTTAATCAAAATAATTTTTGTAAACGTTAATCTTTGAGTTAAAACGATATGTTAGTGACAGTCCAAAAAATGTTTCCAATTCTTTCATTGTTTGACGTTCCTTAGTATTTGTACATGGTTCAGCTTGGAAATGTTAGATCATAAAACATCTGTGAATTATGTGAATCTGTGTGCAAGTTTGAGAACACAGATTACCCATGAGCCTTTTCTGCTCAACGCAGAGGAAGAGGAGCAGAAGGTTTTAGAAAGCAGACAGGCTCCGTAGCACAAACACAAACCAGTAAACCACCATTGTTGCTGTTACGTTTAAGGGCCTGATTAGAGGCAGGACTGTGATATAAATGTTTTCATGAAATCAGCATTTTGGTCGTCTAACTGAAAATGCAAAGGTGGCATTTTTTTACTCTGGAGGTTGTGATTTATTTTTTGTTATTTGTTTTTTGTTTTGTTCTTCAAGGCTTCCAGAACACCTGCATTGAATGAATATACAGTCAAAACATACAAAACGCTGGGCTGATGCTGCAGCCACACTTCGTTTATATTTGTATAAAAATGGCAATGCGAAATAAAACTGATCTGCATCCACACCAGCGATCCTCCGTCACACCGCCATTAATGCACATGACGTGATCGTCCATGCTCACTGGGCATGCCTGCAGAAGTGAAAATGATACAAATCTGATGGAAATAAACTTCATCGGAACGGCTCTTTTAGTGGCTTTTCTCCTGCACATGAAAGGTAACTGTAGTTGTATTAAATACCGTCCTTGGCTGCATAACAGTTGACGCCGAGACTTGCTCCTCCACTTCCATGTTGTTATTTACGTTAAGATGCTTCTGTGACTTATCATTCGGGTGGCAGGAAGGACCTGCATGTGACCCGAAAGAGCAGGTCGTGAAGCAGTTTGCTCTGCCATTGTACAAAGTGAAAACACTTCAAACAGAAGAACATTATTAACAAGAAAATATGCTTAACTGCGATGGAAAACAACTTCTATAACTTCAGCAAAAGAATCTGCAAGCAGCAGAACTGAACATTGTCCTAATTGTATCGCGGTCGATCCGAGATTGGCTTCGCTCACTTCGGAAAGCGCTGAAATCTGAACAGTTTCTCTTAAAAACAGACAGCACGGCAAACAAAGACGGTCAGATTGATCAAGCCGGACCAGAACTGCAACCACCAACAAGCCCCAAGCGCATGGACCCAGCCTCAGGTCACTGGGAACACTGGGAAACTTAACAGTGGAAACCGGTTCTGTGACCAGTTTGAACAAGTCACCATTGTAAGTTAACTTAATATGTGAACACACTTGATAAACTGAATAAACTTGCATTTCGAAAACGAGTCGTGTGGACCGAAGACATCAACGCAGACTGTAATGACCAACAGCTTGTTTGGAGAAAGAAAAGAAAAAAAAGGTAAGTAGTTTCATGAAAAAAAAAAGCATGAGGTAGCATTAATCATGTTCTGGCCACGTGTTGCAGCCATTGACAGGGGAAGTATTTCACTGGCACAGAGAAGGAAGAATGGATTTAATTAAAGACCAACAAGGTCTGAAAGAAAACAACACAGAGACAAAGTGAGACAACAAAGAAACAAACATGATGTGCAAACTGGTGGCTTTTCGATGGCTGTGAATCCAGCAACACAAAGAAAAAAAGAAATCCACAAGCTGCTGACAGATGTTCAAAGAGCAGGACAAACGAGATGCTGGAATCTTGGGGGCGTTGCTCACAGGCAGGGAGTCCCAGTGTTGACTCTTGTTACATTAAAGACAAGTTTAATCTACAAACTGTGCTTTTTGGACTGACTGAGATGTTTTACTCGCTTAAAGGAGCCGTTTGTAAGATTATGGCCAAAACTGGTACTGCAGTCACTTTCAAAATACTGTTGAGCGGCGTGTACCCTCCCCCTCCTCCCCGACCAGAGGTTGCCAGGTCGGCTGCAGAATGCAGCAGGAACGTAGGCTGCATGGCAAGCAACGAGTCCTACACAGTAAGTTTATTTTCTGTTAATTATATTTAATGCTTTATGAAAAATCTTTTCTTTCTTTGATCTTTCGTAACTAGAGGAAATATTTTCCCGTTGAGGCGTTTCGTAACCTGAAAGTTTCGTATGTAGAGGCGTTCGTAAGTAGAGGTACCACTGTATACCACTGTTACCTTGTCCAAGTAAATTAGCGTTAGCCAAACATTTAGCTATGAATCTTACCTGTCCAGGAGAAAATCAGCAACGTTGGCGTCTGTCTTCAAATTCTTCTCCGCTTTCAGCCGTCTCCATCTATCAAAAGCATCTCCTATACAAATCCTTGTTTTATTTCGGACCTTGTCACGACGTAACTCGGATTCATAACGAGGTCTTTTAGGTTTTGGAAAGCTAGACATGTTTTCATCCAACACGTTCGTAGCGGCTGCTGCGATAATTAGAGCGGAGCTGGCAACCCGGATGCCGAAACACTACTGACTTGGTGATTGGGAGATAGGTGGAGGGTGGCGCTTCAGGCCAAAACAAAAAATGACAACATCAACATCAGTTGAGGGCTGCAACTCCTCTTTTTAAACGGGAATATCCTGGCTTGAGTGCTGTTGTCAGTGACATAAGTATTTGAAATGAACATGATTTTTAAATGTCTGTTGACATATCGGGGTCATTTTATGATTCGTTTTATTAGATCTCTTACATACGGCTCCTTTAACTATTCACAGTCAAGTGGGCGGTGGGACCAGCAGCTAACTCGGTACATTTGATGTAAATCTGAACATTTTTTCAGCCCAAGGACACGAGGATCAGGGTGAAACTCTGACACCTACGTGTGCAAACACCAAACGTTGTTCAATCTGCTTGGCCAGAGCAGTGAGGAGTTTGTTGAGCGAATACTGGTGCACAACAGCGGACCAATATGAGCGCATCACGTTTCAAAGAGGCCACTGGAGTTACAGCAGTGATGACTCAGGTTCTACGTCAGAAACAGGCAGAATAACGAGTGTCGACCAGCAGCACACCAGGACACCATTGCTGATTGTTGAGAAACCACATGGATGCACGTGAATGATCTTCATCACCCCAGCTGGAGTTAACCTGATTGTATTCTGCGCACTTCTGTGGTCGTCGTGGACACTTGGTGGCTCTCATGGACTAAATCAAGTTATGACAGTATTAGAAGTAAAAAGAAAGTTTCCTTAAAACAAAAAGAAAGGCAGCCTGTGAAATCTTTGTAAAAGGTATTCCAGAAAAACATGACTGTTTTTTATGCTTTAAATAAAACCAGCGTGCAATGATTTGCAAATCATATTTTGGAACATGTTTTTATTAGGGCTGGGCAAGTTAACGCGTTACTATCGCGTTAACTCATTAATTTATTAACGCCGACATTAATTTTATCACGCGTTAACTCATGTTGCTCACATGTTTTTGTTTTGAAAAGTCTGTTACTGACTGCTGCTGAGCTGGAAGATAATTGGCAGGTAAACAAGGAAAAGCTAAAACAAATATGGAGAATGGTAAAAATCTGTAAACTTTACAGTTCTGGTAGCAACTCAGGTAGCAATATTAACAATTCTGTCTGTAAAAAAAAAAAAAAAAAAAAAAGAAACTTTCAAACTCCTTTGTTCAAGATGATCGCGTCATTCCTCCATGTTCCATCAGATCTGCTCCATGTGTTCACTGTCCTGCTGTTCTCTAGCTGGTTACTGCAGTGGCTCCATCTAGTGGCACAGATGTGTAATGACAACAGAAAGTCCAGTCCTCGATTATAAAATGACCCCCATTTTTGAGAATATGACTTCTAGATCAAAATATCATTCTATATTCAGGCTAATACGGTAGTTTGGTCAATGACTTATTCAACAGCAGATGAGTATCCTGCAATGCTGGAAATGAGCATCAGAAGATACTGAGCTCATCATGATCTGAGGAGAAAAAGATTTATGTCAGATGCAGAGCTGGAGAGCGCTTTGGTTTATCTATATATGAGCTGAGTTTTCATTCAGATTTCCACAATATTGGAAATATTATACAGTAGTATAATATGTGACCTGAACTGCTGCACACAAAGCGATTTCTGGGTCACGTAAACCGGACAATTAAAGGAGCCGTTTGTAAGATTATGGCCAAAACTGGTACTGCAGTCACTTTCAAAATACTGTTGAGCGGCGTGTACCCTCCCCCTCCTCCCCGACCAGAGGTTGCCAGGTCGGCTGCAGAATGCAGCAGGAACGTAGGCTGCCATGGCAAGCGATGAGTCCTACACAGTAAGTTTATTTTCTGTTAATTATATTTATTGCTTTATGAAACATCTTTTGCGAAGTAATAATGTACTGCAAAATTTACTAATGGCGATTAGCCAAATAGAATCGTAAATGTTACCACATTTCAGTCGGAGCATAAGTTTTCAGTTAGTTACCCTGTTAAAAATGTCTTTATTAGGCTAGTGTTGCGATGTAAAGCTTTTTATGAACGCATTTGAGAAATCCATGCAAATTCTAATTTTGGGCTATAGAGTAATTTATTGTTTGGTTGGAAACACTATAGGCTCATATCGATGGTAACTTGTTGTAACGTCGACAATACCACATGTAAAGTCGAGGGTAATTTTCCTAAAATACATCAGGCTTTATGAAAAATTACATGACGTGTAGAATTTAAATCAAAAACATGTCCAAAAGTTCCATGTATGTGGACCAAATTATGCGCTTTTGGTATTGAGGATGTTGCCGTGGAATTACGCCTGATACTTCCAAACTAACACTAAATTATTGCACAGGCTAAAAGATAGAATATGCTTAGAACACACGTTTATGTCAAGGTAGCCTAGCACTTGTACCAGATGATCGTTGCTTGTACTGCTCTCACTTGTTTCAGCCTGATTGATCTCACTTTGAGGTACCCTCTCTTGAGGCTGATGAGAGCTGGGCAGTAAAATTATGACTTGTAATATCATCATCTGTATCTATGTCAGCATCTTATGTAGTTTTAATCAAATGTAAATGCCAAATGCTATTTTATGGTTTGTTTACTTAGGAACTCATTCAAAACATGAGTGAAATGGGGCTACGAGCACTAGCAACCCGGATCTTCTCCCGGAACCCTGGATTGGTTTTTGATGCCCTGCCTCCATTGGACAGCACCACTCTCCCACCTGCAGCTGCTCTTCCATGGTGTACCTGTGGGAACTGCAGGGAGATGGCCACAGATGCAGAAAGGAAATGCTGTGGCCAGGGGCCTGAGCACTGCATAAGCAAATTGCCTCATTTCGAGCTTTACTGCTTGGAAGATGGCTATTTGCGTATACACAGAGACTACAGGAATGATGTGTTGGTTGTAGCAGAAGTTACAGAGCCAGGTGATGATAATAGGCAGTTTAGATATGCTGCTTATCGCCAGTTAACACCTTTTGGCAGCATGGATCACTGGGCCAGGGTAACCGTCGTGTTTATCCCCAGCTGCTGCATTTGGAGAATAAGGGACAAATACCCTGACCCTCAAGGCCAGTACACTGGCTTTCTACCCACAATTTGAACAAACTTTACCGACTCCAGTTTACTTGAAGTTTACTTGTTGTATATACTTTGTTTTTACAAATTGTTTGTTTTGTTCCAAGTTTGTAAAGAGCCTTCTTCCTTGTTCAATAAAAAAAGTTTATTTATAATAACAATGCTTTCCTATTTACGATATAGAGGAACAGTAAAAAATAAATAAATAAATAAAACGAGGGATAAAAGTATAAATAGTATAAATAACTATTGAACAATTAACTGCTCTGTACTGTGGAAACTTTATGAAATGGTTTAAAAGCAGCTTGTGGCAGAAAATGGAAATGACAAGGGCTGAGAGGCTCTGGAAACGGGTTTCACTGGTCTTCACTCTGGAATGCTGACACTGAGGAGAGCAAAATAAAAACAGAAATTAGATTATTTTAAAATTCAATGTAATATGCATTACATCTAACTTGGTGTGTGGTATGTAGCTGCAGATGCAAAAGAAATAAACTGGTATTCTACCTACCAAGACCTCTCCTGACTTGGGTGCGCAGGAGTTCCTCCTTGGTTGGTGCCGGCACAGGGGGAAGAGGGCCGTACTTTCTGGGGTCATCGGGCCGAAGACTCCTCCGCCTGGGCGTTCCCTTACCAGCTAGCCTCTTTTGCAGAATCTTTGTTTGCAGTTCTGGGATGTAGCCATAGGTCTTCGATGTCTTCTTAGTGTACAGCATATACCTTTGGGCATTTTTCTTGTACAGCCTCCTGTACCTAAAATAAAAGCAGAGAAAATAGATTGTTTTACAGTACAGTGTTTTTATATAGAGTTTCAATGGTGTAATCAGGTAAAATGGTTCCCAACATCCAACATGTAGAAATGAGCATGTCACTTACTGCTTGCTTCCATCAGACTTGCACAACTCTGGGCGGTCCTTGTGGTAGTTGTAATCCATCGCTGCGAGGAGCATCCTGGCCTTAAAGACAGGAGGGGCTAAATGCTGAGTGCTTGCTGGCATACATTAAATATGGTTTTGGAAGGACTCCAGATCAGCAGTGGACCTGTGGGGGGTGGGTAATAGAGACATTTTTTGATTTTTTTGAAAATCACTTTCTAGGTACAGTATGTGTACACACTCATTAAATTACCTGAAGTTCAGGTATTTGTGAACTTTGTTGAGCCATCGCTTGTTTCACACAATACTCTTCAGGGCCTCGTGTGCCGTGGAGCCTCGCTCAAGCCACTCTTGAGTTCCCCCTGATTCCAAGTCTGCATGCTGGCAGCCTCCCAGTACCCACCTGTGTTCATTTGTGACATGGTGTAGGAGCCCAAGCCACAGCTCCTACAAAATAATACAGAAATATAATGGACAGACACAAAAGCATGGCAATTGAACATTATTCACTGCTAATGATGATGATTGTTAGTAATGTAAGTGGGTCATCTGATTGACCACAATGACACCTCTGGATAGGTACTTATGGTAATCCTAAGCTAATATCCAACATCAAGGTAACATCTTGCATGTTAGTTTCATACATTATTGACAACTATTTTTCAAAACTATAACAACTTACAAGAAACTCTTGGCAGGAATCAGCTGTTTTGCAGCACCACCAAAATTATTTCTTATATTTAGACAAATTCGAAAGCTTGAGAGTATTTATATACTCCTCTAGAACTTCTGAGGCATCCACAGTGCACTCCTCATCTTCCAATGCTTCCTCTGTAGGTGGCAGTCTTCTCTATAAATAGTTTTAGTTGTTTTAGACAAAAAATGCTTCCAAATATGAAATGAAAATGAAAACAACGTGGCACTGATCACTGACCGATTTGAAAGCGTTTCAGACGATGCATGTCCAATACTGGAAGTGATGGTGCAGTCAGATGGTGCTTCTTCCACTGTCTTTTACTTTGGGTTGAAGTGCTTGGGCCATAACAGCTGAAGACACAAGCGTTTTTGTCATAATTATGGAACACTCTACACATTTACCATAATATGCAACAACCAACACATTTACCACAGACTAGTGTCTAACCAAAGATAATGCGGGGAAAATTACGTCTGCATTCGTCATCAATGGCTAACGTTTTTTATCAGTTCCATCAGAAAAGACTGACACTAATAACTAACGTTAGCAATGGTCAGATGGGTCAATTTGCAGCACGTGTAATACACAATATATGCTAAGAATGAATAAGAAATCGTTTTACCGTGGTAACGTTAGGCTACTGTCTCAATGAGGTTTCACATTACCATAGCCGTGCTAATGTTTTCCACGGTACGATGACTGACGGGCTCCGCTTATTAGCCTAACGTTACATTGCTATTGTTAGCAATATCAGTCACCGTTTTTTATATTCTAAATAATAATTATTTACCTTTTCAATTCGATGACCCACCTGCTCCATAACGTTATGCGCTAGCGTTACTATGCACGAACATGCATAACTTTGTTTAACTAGTGAATACTCCGACGTAGTGAATACTGAAATTTCTTTGTTACCTTGTTCTGTTACCTTGCCCAAGTAAATTAGCGTTAGCCAAACATTTAGCTATGAATCTTACCTGTCCAGGAGAAAATCAGCAACGTTGGCGTCTGTCTTCAAATTCTTCTCCGCTTTCAGCCGTCTCCATCTATCAAAAGCACCTCCTATACAAATCCTTGTTTTATTTCGGACCTTGTCACGACGTAACTCGGATTCATAACGAGGTCTTTTTTGTTTTGGTAAACTAGCCATTTTCACATCCAACACGTTCGTAGCGGCTGCTGCGATAATGAGAGCGGAGCTGGCAACCCGGATGCCGAAACACTACTGACTTCCTGATTGGGAGATCGGTGGAGGGTGGCGCTTCAGGGCCAACACACGAAATGACAACAAAACAAGACTTGCAGCCCTCAAGTCCTCTTTTTAAAGGGAATATCCTGGCTTGAGTGCTGTTGTCAGTGACATAAGTATTTGAAATGAACATGATTTTTAAATGTCTTTTGACATATCAGGGTCATTTTATGATTCGTTTTATTAATCTTCTTACATACAGCTCCTTTAAATATTAAAAACAAATTCAGTCCTGTGGCCTGTTTACTAAAATAGAAAAAAAAAAAAAAAACAGGCATTTTTTGTTTTTTTTTTGTGTTAGATTAAAAAACAAAAAACAAAATAAAAAGTCACTTTTTAATTTTTGATTGACAATTGAAAATTGAAAAAAAAAATGATACACAGATAATTACGGATTGATAAAGTTACAGAGCTTTAACATGGACATTTTCATTTTAAAGTTCTCCCAGACGGAGGATTCGACAGAAACAAGGTTATTTGTAACCACTGACCAGTGGCGCAAAAAGTGGGTATGCAAGATATGCGGCGCATAGGGGCGCTGCACCAGGGGGGCGCCAAGGCGATGGGGGAAAAATTTATGAAAAATATGCATTTTCTATAGCTATATAACAGCTTTTGTACATGTGTGTAAATGATATGATCATGATCGCCAAAAACGGAGTACGTTACTAATTAGAGCAGTGATGTGATGTATCAGATAAGTCTCATTAGATGCAGCATCCAATCAATAACTGATATCCGTTAAAATTATAATTTGAAATTAAAATTTCATATGTTTTCATATGTGGATTAGCTACTATAGTTTTGAAACCATATGATTTATTTTACACATTCCAGTGGTTTTTGTATGTAGTCTGGCTGCATGTCATATATGTAACTTAAAACATGTTGGAAGAAAGAAACATATATGAAATGTGTAACTTATTTCCATGTGGAACCAGACTGGATTATGTGATGTTTCCTCCTCAAGTCATCAATCTAATATGGACCAGAATAAATTAAGACTGCTCTATTTAACAAAGTTCATGTCATTCAGGGGTGAGGATGGAAGAGGAGAGAAACAAGGCAAGAAGAAAGATGAAGAGTCAGGGGGAGGCACCAGGTTGGTCTAATATTAGGAGGAAGTGTAGAACAGCTACTTGAAAAGAGGAAGCTGATGTGAAGATGTGAACCTATTCATTGTGTACTTTTGGGAAAAGTAGTTCAGGCAGACATGGCGGGGTCAATCACCACAGAGGATAAAGTGAAGGAGAATGTGCAACAGAGAGGTTGGTAGTAACTAGTTATATTTACTCCATTTCATTTACTCCAATTGCTTTTTAGATAAATTGTAGCTTTTAAGAATTATTTTCATGTAAAATACTTTTAACTTTTACTTGAGCAATATTGTTCTAAAGTAACAATAATCTTACTTGAGTACAATTTCTGTCCACTCTCCCGACAGAGAGGTGTGGAATTTTTTTAATTGTCGTAATTTGTGTGCAAGTTTTTTTTTTTTGTTTGTTTGTTTGTTTGTTTTTTGGGGGGGGCACAGCCATGCTTTTGTATACCCCTCAGACAGTAGGTAGTTGCGCTCCTGACACTGACAAGTTGAACTCCCCGTTAAAAGTTTCTGCTGTTACCTCAGAAATGACCTGTTTTAATGTTCTGATTGTGCTGAGACACAATCATTTTGTTGGATTTTGTTTGTAGACTTTTTTATTTTTTATAAAAACAGGATATTATTGCCCTGGCAGTGGCAATAAGCTTTATTTTATTTTACATTTTTTAATATGAGATTTACACTAAATATGTGTTACTGACAAGTGCTGATGTTAAAAGTGTTTGAACAACAAATGTTATGACACTTTAGTTTATATGGCAGCAGAACATTTCAATAAAAGTGACCTTTACACTACTTTTGAATTTATTATTGGATTTTCCGTATATAATGCAATTAATCGTGATTAATCAGGGAAATCATGCGATTAATCGCGATTAAAAATTTTAATCATTGCCCAGCCCTAATTTTAATCTAAATTTGCAAAGAACTTGTTTTTTTTTACAGCCTTTGAATTTGTTCTCTCCCCAAACAAAACAGAGAACAAATTCACTGATCTGTCTTATATGAGATATGGATTTATGATCTCCAGTTCATGACATCATCAACAGACTCTATAGGAGTCTTTGTAAAGGTGCCACAGGCTCAGAAAACACGTACATAAAAGCTTTGTTTGGTTCCTGTGATATGAACGTCTGTACAACCCTAGTTCTAAAAAAGCTACGAACCTGTATAAAGAGCAAATAAAGACATAATGCAATGATTTTCTAAAAAAGCAAACCCATATTTTATTCTCAGAAGAACATAAAGAACATTTCAGATGTTGAAACTGAGACGTTTTACGATTTCATGGAAAATATTAGGTCATTTTGACTTTGATGGCAGCAACACGTTTAAAAAAAAAAAGTTGGAACAGGGGAAAACAAAACTCTGGGAAAGTAATTGGCACAAAACAAAGACAAATGGAGGAGCATTTGACAACTAATTAGGTTAATTGGCAGCAGGTCAGTGACATGACTGGGTATAAAAGGATGATTGTCTCTTGGACATCACTGCATGGACTCAGGAACACTTCCAGAAATCACTGGCCGTTCAAGTTCAAGCTGCATCATGCAAAGAAGAGGCCTCATGTGAACACGATCCAGAAACGCAGCTGAATCCTCCAGAGCAAAACTGTTCTGGGGTCAGATGAATCAAAATTTTAAATTGTTTTTTGGAAACCATGGACGGCGTGTCCTGTGGACTAGAGAGGAGATGGACCATCCAGCTTATCATCAGTGGGCAGCTGAAAATCTCTGATGCTATGGGGTTGCATTAGTGTCTACTGAGTGGGTGGATTCCACATCTGGAAAGACCCCATCACAGCTGAAGGGTCCAGAGAGGTTCTAGAGCAACACCTGTTCCCATCCAGATCACGTCTCTATCAGGGAAGACCTTGAACATTTCAAGACAATACTGAACCGCACACTGGACCCATCACAACTGCATGGCGTTGCAGGAGAAGAGTCCAGCTGTCCTGCCTGCAGTCCAGATCTTTCACCAACAGAAAACCTTTGGAGCATCATAAAACAAAAAAAAAAAATCTGTTGAGCAGCCAGAACAAAAGATAAAACTCCCGCAACTGGTCTCCTCACTTCCCAGATGTTTACGGACAGAAGAGGGGACGCAACAGTAAACATCACCCTGATCCAAATCTTTTTTCTTTTTTAGATGTGCTGTTGCCATCAAAGTCAAAATAAGCTAATATTTTCCATGAAATGATGAAACATCTCACCTTCAACATCAGCTGTTGAAGCTGAGAGCTTTATGTTCTGTAGGGGGAAAAAAAGAGTTTACTTTCTATAAAGTGTTTTACACAGCTTCCCAACTTTTTCAGAACTGGGGTTGTACCTACGTTCAT
>JAGFBZ010001076.1:0-32899 GCA_018398805.1 Hirundichthys speculiger
TCCTGGAGGTGACTGAACCAGCTCACAGCTGCCGTCACCTTAAATTAAATACCTCTTTATGTTCTCAACTCTCCTGGACATCAGGTTTGAACCAATATTTGACATTTAGAAACCCATCTGAAAACTGTTTTCATTTTATCTCTGAATTCAGTCTTTACATTTGTTATTTCTTCTCCATTTTCTGTGTTTGGGGACGTTTCTGTTTTTCATGACTTCTACCATTTTCTCTGTTTTTCTCTTCACATTTTCAGAAATGTTGACTCAACTCCAGTCTTCTGACAGCTGTCCATCAACACATCCTCAGACCAGTTCATCATCCTCACAGAAGACTCATTCTCAGTTAACTGGATGTCTTTACGTGCTCGATGCCTTAGTCATTGGTATGTGTTCATTTACAAAACCATTCTGGGTATCACTCCGTCCTATTAAGATAAGATAAGATAAGATAAGATATTCCTTTATTTGTCCCACAATGGGGAAATTTACAATGTTACAGCAGCAGTGAGAATAGCAATAAAAAAGAGAAAAGGACAACAATAAAATAGAATAAAACAATAATATAAACAAACAATAACTACAATAGAGAATATATAATAAATAATAAATAATAACTCTGACTTTATTTACAAGGATATGTTTTTAGTGATTACTACACCTGAGAAGTTATTGCACGTCAGTGAGTATGTATATGTATATTTCACATGTCAATGAATAAGTATGTATATTGCACACAATAGTAATGAGTCATATTGTCCATTAGGAGGGGGGTTGCTGAGAGCGGTGCTGATTGTACAGTCTTACAGCAGCAGGGAGGAAGGACCTGCGATATCTCTCCTTCACACACCTGGGGTGAAGGAGTCTGTCGCTGAAGGAGCTCTCCAGTGCTGTAAGGGTGTCCCTCAGAGGATGGGAGACACTGTCCATCAGAGAAGACAGCTTAGCCATCATTCTCCTCTCTCCCACCACTTCCACCATTCCACCGGGTCGAGGGGGCATCCCAGGATGGAGTTGGCCTTCTTAATGATTTTGTCCAGTCTCTTTCTCTCCGCCACTGAGATGCTGCTTCCCAGCAAACAAACCAGCAAAGATGGCTGATGCCACCACAGTGTCATAAAAGGTCTTAAGGAGTGCTCCCTGCACTCCAAAAGACCTCAGTCTCCTGAGCAGGTAGAGTCTGCTCTGGCCCTTCTTATAAAGTGCAGTGGTGTTATTAGTCCAGTCCAGTTTATTGTTCAGGTGAACACCCAGGTACTTATAAGATGTCACCATCTCGATGTCCTGTCCCTGGATGTTCACCGTTTTTGGGGGGGCGTGTCCTCTCCTGCAGAAATCCACCACCAGCTCTTTGGTCTTCCCCGCGTTAATCTGGAGGTGGTTCCTCAGGCACCAGTCTACAAAGTCCTGTATCAGTTCTCTGTACTCTCCGTCGTCCCCATCAGTGATGAGACCAACGATGGCAGAGTCATCTGAGAACTTCTGCAGGTGACAGGTGGGTGTGTTGTATGTGAAGTCTGCAGTGTAGAGGGTGAAGAGGAACGGAGCCAGGACCGTTCCCTGGGGGGCCCCGGTACTGCAGACAACTGTGTCTGACACACAGTCCCCAGACCTCACATACTGTGGACGGTTAGTGAGGTAGTCCATAATCCAGGATGTGAGGTGCTGGTCTACTCCTGTGTGGTCCAGCTTGTCCCTCAGGAGCACAGGTTGAATTGTGTTGAAAGCACTGGAAAAATCAAAAAACATGATTCTCACAGTGCTCCCAGGCTTCTCCAGGTGAGAAAGAGCTCTGTGCAGGAGGAAGATGACAGCATCATCCACCCCGATGCTGCGCTGGTAGGCAAACTGCAGTGGGTCCATGGATGGGCACCGGTACCACGCAGGATGTTTTCCACAGCTGTGGTACCCTCCCCAGCTTCAGGCTCAGGTTGAAGATGTGCTGGACCGTCCCACACAGCTGGTCTGCGCAGGACTTCAGGAGCCTGGAGCTGATGCCATCAGGACCCGCCGCCTTCTTCGCCTTGATCCTCCGGAGCTGGTTCCTCACCTGGAGTGTTGTGAGGGACAGGTTGGAGCAGGGGGGCTCTGTGGTGGTAGGTGAAGGTGATGTGTCACTAGGGAGAGCAGTGGGGGGTGGCTGGGAGCTGAGTGGGGGGATGGGGTCGCATACTGGAGGTGTCAACGAGGCAGGTTGCAGCAGTGATGACTGGGCTGGGGGAGGGGCAGATGTTTTCTCAAACCTGTTGAAGAAACAGTTCAGGTCATTCACCCATTGTTGATCCCCCCCAGCCTGGGAGTTGGGTTCCCCATGGCCAGAGATGGTTTTAAGGCCTCTCCAAACTCCACTGATGTTGCTCTGCTGCAGCTGGTCCTCCATCTTCCTCCTGTAGCAACGTTTCCCCTCCCTGATCTTCCTCCTCAGCTCCCTCTGCACAGCCTTTAGCTCCTCCTTGTTTCCTGACCTGAAGGCTCTCTTCTTCTCCTTAAGGAGAGCCTTAATGTCAGGGTTAATCCACGGCTTGTTGTTGGAAAAACACCGTACAGTTCTGGTGGGTACGGTGTTTTCCACACAAAAGTTAATATAGTCTGTGATGCAGCTCGTGAGGCTGTCGATGTCCTCCCCATGAGAGTCTCAGAGTTCCTCCCACACTGTTGTGAAGCAATCCTGCAGAGCTTCCTCGGCTTCACTGGACCACCTCTTCACAGTGTGAGTGGCAGCTGGTTGTCTGTGCACGAGAGGTTTGTACACAGGCAGGAGATGAACCAGGTTGTGATCTGATCTTCCCAGGGGAGGGAGGGGTGAGTTGTATGCCTCCTTAGTGTTGGCATAAAACAAGTCCAGTGTTTTTTTGTCTCTGGTGTGGCATGTCACATACTGGGTGAAAGTGGGCAGTATGGAGGAAGGACAGGCATGATTAAAGTCCCCAGAGATCAGGAGCAGGGCCTGAGGGTGTTGTGTCTGCAGCCTGCTAGTGACATCACAGGCTGCATCTGCATTAGCAGAGGAGGGAACATAAACAGTTTGATAATAGCATGTGTGAATTCCCTCGGCAGGTAATGAGGCCTCATGCTAACAGCTAGCAGCTCAATGTCCTTACAGCAGATCTGTTCTTTAATGGTGAGGTGCCCAGAGTTACACCATCTCTCATTAATAAAAACTGCCAGCCCTCCTCCTTTCCTCTTACGGCTCTCCATCGTCCTGTCCGCCTGTATCAGCTGGAAACCGTCCAGTGTGGCCATCGTGTCCGGCATCACAGCGTTCAGCCACGTCTCTGTGAACACCATGATGCTGCTCTCCCGGTACTCCCTCTGGTGTTGGGTCAGCACCGCTAACTCGTCCATCTCGTCCATTTGTCTTGTCTTTTAGCAAGGAAACAAGGAAGTCACAATCTCCGATCTATGGATACTCTGCAATTTTTTGTCCCCAAAGTACGAACTGAACTGGGCAAGAAATCATTAAGGTTTTCAGCACTACTGCTTGGAATAAAATACAATATGAACTTCAACTTAAAGCCCTTGTTACACTGAATGAGTTTAAAGCTCTGGTGAGATCATTGCAGTCTACCTTATCTGTGTGCACGTGTTTTATGTGAGCAAGTTTTGATGTTGTAGATTTTATGTGTTGTTTGTTGTTTTAATGTAACTATGCTGCCACCCTCTTGGCCAGGTCTCCCTTGAAAAAGAGATCTTTGATCTCAATGGGACTAACCTGGTTAAATAAAGGCTAATAAATAATAAATAAATAATCCCCACTAATGTAGTCATTTACAGGAGACTCCTTCAGCTTTAGAGTTTATTTGAGAGTAAAATACATTTTTGATACAAGAAACTGGTTTCATCACTTCAGAAAACATCATTTATATCCTGTTCAACTTCTACCCTCTAATGTGATTACAGTATTATACATCAATACAACTGATCAATGATTTCACCAGAGAACAAATATTCATTTTCACAAAAAAGAATGAAACGAAAAAAGTAAGATGTGAATGTTAATATATAAAAAAAAACCTCTGAAAAAAAAAAACTGATTATGTAATAATGATTAATACATCTGTTTTCTACTTCTGACTGAACTGAAAAGAAAAAGAGGGAAATAAGAGTTTTGATATATAGAAGCAGAATCCTGAAGTTGATGTTCTTCAACTCTTCAGACCTTTCAGTTTTCCCCAGACATACTGAATGGCTGACTGGGTTTTAGGATCGATTTGTTCTTTAATCTTCTCCAGTCTCTGAACCTTCTCTGTGTCTCCTCTTTCCTTCTTTCCTTCATCTTCTCCATCAGGAAGTCCAAGTGGACACAAGTAGACACTGAGTCAACATTCATGGCGATCTCCTCCAGTTTGGTCACATGTTCGTAGGCCTCATCAACCATCCTCCACATCTCTGCTGACAGTTCCTCTTTTTCCTTTTCTAGTTTCTCCATGAGGTTCATCTGGTTCTGATATTCTGATTTGTTGTTTTCATACTTGTCCTTCACATCCTGTAGAGTCTTCTGAACCTTCCTTGTCGTGTTCACATAGATCCAGTCTTCTTTCACATGACTGGATACAGGACACTTCCCACTGCAGACGGTGCAGCGACCTTCTTTCATGACTTCACATCCTCCAGGACTCCTGGCCATCGCACATCCAGGATGGTGACAGTTCTCCTTACAGTTAGTACAGCAGACAGCTCCTGCTTTCAAAAACCCCAAAAACCACCTCCCACCATCAATCTTTTTTTTATCTTTGTAGACCTCATCAACTTCTATGGTGAAATTTTCATTTGTCTTCATCTCTTCTTCATGTTTCCTCAGAGCCTCTTGAGTTTTTTGGATTTTTTTCTGTTTTAGTTCAGTCTTCTCGATTCTGTCTTGAAGGTTTTGGATGCAGGCTGTCAGTCTGACACGTTCATTCAGAACATTAGCACTTTGCTGCAGCTTCTGAGGTTCTCTTGTTTCCAGGAAGGATACAAACTCTCTGAGTTCCTCCTGTGACATTTCAAAAGCAGTTTTCAGAAATTTTTTTCTCTTTGTCTTTTTGCTCCGTCCTCATGTTGGCAGTTATTAAACAAGAAGTGAACCGGCTCATTCTCTTCATTTCTGGGAAATTTGATGTTTGCAGATTCAAGAGCGATAAGAGCATCTTCAGGCGTTCTTACCTCTGAGTGTGTGAGGAGAGCTACAAGGTTTTTCTCCAGGTTTTTTCCAAACAGAGACGTGACTGAATTGAAGATGTACATCAGTCGATCAGTCAGACGGTTCTCAGTCGCCTTCATCACCAAACCAACTGCATGAACTTCATGAACTCCATCATCTGATCTAAACAAGTCTAACAATCTCTCAGTGATGAATGCATCTTGTTCGACCCCTCTAATGTCTCCAAATCCAGGAGTATCAATGATGGTCAGAGAGAAGGGCAGAGTTTCATCTTCAAACCCAAAGACCTCGTACACAATCACATCTGTTGTCTGACTTCTCTCCTCCTCTTCTATCATCTGAAACCAAACTTCATCTTCAAACTTCACTCCCATGATGTAGTTGACCAGAGCGTTGATCAGAGTAGATTTCCCTGATCCTGTTTCTCCAACAAGTAAAATGGTTTTCTTCTTTTTTTTTCCATGTCTCTTTCTCCGAGGGTCATTCTCTTCAAAGTTCCAAAGTTCTCAACCTTTGGTTTCAGCCGGTGGATAGCAGGAGATCCTGAGTGGATCAGATTATTTTTGAGGATGATATCCTTATACTTGGGTGAAATTTTACTGAAACACCAGAGACAGTAAGGAAATTATTTACTTCAATGTAGAAAAAAAATTAAATCAAATAAATCTGATAGTGCTGAAGTTTACAAGAGAACAATGAATATCGTTTACTGAATTATTCAAGTCAGAAATGGTTCTTCTCTTAAAGGTGGGGTGGGTGTTGTTTTTTTGCAACACTTTTTACAATATTGCCTGAAAACCTTTTCACATTTCCATTGCAACCACTGAAATAAAATGTTTGCAAAAAAAACTAAACATTTTGGTCCAGTCTAGAAGGTATAATCAGAGAAAAACTCTGACCAATCAAAAAAGTGATCATCACTATTTTGATTGGCTGCCTAATACGTCCATCAAATATCACCCCTCGCTCCCTCCCTCCCTGTGGTTCATGCAGTCGTGAATCATGTGAAGGCGTGGTTTCGAGGGGTGAGCTGAAGAGGAGGAGGCGGAGCCTTTGGGAGGAGGGAGGGAGTGTATATTTTCAAAATCTCACTTGAGTTGGATTGCTGGAACCGTTTTTCAAACAACACCTACTCCACCTTTAAGGGTTTGTTCAGGATCCTAAAGAAGTCGCTCTCTAGTGGACAGTTGAGAGAAGACAGGTTGAAGGTACTTTCATCTTTACTTCTCTTTTTTGAGCTGGATCTGTGTGTTATAACCTTTAATAGTCTTGGATCATCAATTCCTCCATTGAACTCTATTAGGTAAAACCATCATTCAGAGGTTCTCCTGGTGTGGCAGAACAGCCAGTTACAGCTGACAGCTTAGAAGAGGTGGGACCTTCTCTTTACAATTCATAGATTTTATGTGACATCACACAACAAGAGGAACTGAAACAACCCAGTCCATCTGAGAAAAACCCAGAAGATTGTGGGTTTGTGCTACTTAACACTCAGATTAAGGAGGAGATCAAGCAATGATTGTCATCCAACTACACCCATATTTGCAGTGAGGACTGTCAGCCTGTCAGGAGGGTCACATGACTGAAAACTATGAATTCAGAGTTTGTTATCTGAGCATCCAGGGTGATTTATTAAAGATACCTCTTTATATATATTTATCTGTCTAAATGTAAAGACTAACATTAGGAAGTGGGAAACTCAGAAAGCAGGAGGCAGGAGTTTAAAACTTCATGAACTAAACAAAACAGAAGGTGAACTAAACTAATGTCAACTAGATTAAAGGTGAACTAAAGTCAACTAAACTAAACTGAAGGTAAACTAAACTAAACTAGTTTTCCAGGCAGCTTTCCAGCTAGAATCCAAACATGAAAGAACAGAACAAACCAGTGGAACCACCACGGACCACCAGGACAGTCAGGACTACATTCAGACTCAGAGGACTGAGCAACTAAGGAAGTCAACCTCCACTAACGGTAGGAATAACACTTTCAAAATAAAACAGGAAGTTGATGGATAAGAGATCAGACTATTTTGAAGAAGAGAGTCAACTAACCACTAAACAGAGGCCATCAATCAAAGAACATAGTAGAACCCAAACACCTACATCAAAACATAAAGATGATGGTTGTTCTGCTCTTTTTACTTACGTTTCCATGGTGATGATGGAGTTGAGAGTTCCACAGTGAAGCTACAGCAACGGTTGTTTCCTGTGAAAATAAGAACAAAAATATTTCACTTTCTCTGAGAAACAGACTGAACATTCTGGTAGGAGAGGAACCAAACATCACATTCATCCTTTATCCTGGATGAACATCAGAGGACAGCAGTGGTGGTGGTCATCCCATGAGATGGAAACATCAGGAGGAACATGAAGAGCTCAAGAAGAACCAAGGACTGAAGGAAGAGCTGGAGAAGTTGAGCGTGAAGGCAGCAGTGGTGCTAATAGTGATGGAGGCACTGGGAGCTGTGACCTCCAACTTGGACTGGAGGCTCCAGCAGATACCAGGAACAACATCTGAGATCTGTCCAGGAGAAGGAATACTGGGACCAGCTCAGATGTTGGAGGACCCTCAGACTCCCAGACCTCTGGTAGAGGACTTGAGTCACTGTAATAGTGAACCGGCTCTATTGGTGTGGAATAAAATTACTTGGTTGTTTGACAATTGTCTGAGTCATGGGGGAGTGGCCTCCAACTAAACCACCTGAGTCTGAAGTGTCCTGTGGTGCCTCTAGAAGGTAGATCAGACTGTGGAGGAGTTTGAGTGAGTGTGAATGGTAAAATGGACTGCACTTAAACCACTACCACTTTATCCACATCAAGGTGCCCTCAAAGCAGTTTACTTTGGCCTCTCATTCACCCAATCACTCACCAGTGGGCGGCGGCTGCTGCCATGCAAGAAGCTACCAGACCTTTGTCTACAAAGAAACAGATATTTAGGTATTTTATAGCTGTGTTTTAGAAAGAAAGTGTCGCATAGTTGACTGAAAGAGTCTGGAGTCTATTCCAGCTCTCTTGGGTGGGTGAAAGGTAGGGGTACACCCTGGACAGGTCTCCAGTTCAGACCATTAAGGAGGCCTCACTTTAGATCTCCATTGTTATTTTGGAAATAATTGAAGTTGCAGGAACACCAGACCAGACTGAGAAAGTGCAGTTATGTTAAACCACGTAGAACTAATCCTGGTACCTGCACATTCACGGCTTTAAGCAGACTGGGAGGTCGATCATAGATTTACTGATTCAGAAATGGAGAAAATGCATGTTTATTTATCACCAAGAGAGAAACAGGTGTTTATAGAAACATATGAGGTTAAACTAAAAAAGAAAATGAAGTAGCGGCTATTAATCAACTGGCAGACAACAGCAGACTGGATATGTTTGTCCAGTTTAAAGGCTCCATTTAAATTACTAATTAACAAAATAATTTCTTACTATG
The DNA here is from genome assembly GCA_018398805.1 of Hirundichthys speculiger. Lineage (NCBI taxonomy): Eukaryota > Metazoa > Chordata > Actinopteri > Beloniformes > Exocoetidae > Hirundichthys > Hirundichthys speculiger. The sequence goes on from JAGFBZ010001076.1 coordinate 8,573, forward strand.
AATGACATCAGTCCAACTGAAGATGGGTTCCTTTAAATACAGTGAAGTTATCCCAATATAAAACCCCACTATGGAAATACATGGTAATGTCTGCTTTAATAAGCTTTAGGAGGTCATTTAAATACTCCCTACTGGAAGGTGGCAAACAGAGGCTTTTGTTGAAATGAGAATTATAAAAATAAATTACAGTTACACAGCAATGTCAGAAACAATTGTTGAAACATTCCACATTCATTGTTTTATTTTCAAACATCTTTGACAATATTCAAATTAAAATGTTTTTGTTGCTGCCACCTTCTGGTCAGTAAAACAAAGATCTCATTTAAGTTTATTCATCATTGTTATCCAGTGAAAATCTAGCAGAAACTTCTAGTTTTTATGAATAACTGTATTTGTATTTAGAACAGACATTTTAAATATAAACTTCAAATGCATAAGTTTAAATCTGTGCACGTGTGTTTATGTACAGTGGAAGTTTCTCATTTCAATCTGATCAAACATCTAAATGATCTAAAAATGAGAAAAGAACATAAGCACTGAAACTGTTACTACAGTTGAATAAAAGTCAGGATCTCAGCAGGTGTTTAGTGAAACAGATTATTGTTGTCAAGTAGAAGTGAAGAGTTTCTTACCTTTCTGCTTTCTAGATGCTGACACGTCTGAGAAGACTTCTGTCACTGATGTCTCTCTTCTTCAAACTTCCTCCAGGTATGACTGGAAATGGTGAAGTTTCTCTGAAATCACATGACTCTCCATGACCACACCCCCCCCCCCCTCCCCCCCACACACACACCATTCAGACACCAACTGACCTCTGTAGCAGGACCAACGCTAACACCTGGATGTACCAGTGTCAATGAAACAGCAAAGGAAAGCTGCATATGAATATACAGATGTTGCATATGTCTTTCCTTCTGCTGCTCCAGATCAACAACCAAAAACATCTGCTTTCCTAGAGGTCTGCACATCTGCAGATGAGCAGGTCATGAAGAGATGAGCAGCTGTGACTGCAGCTCACCTGCTAAAATCTTCTGGGTTCTGTAACGAGGTAGTTAGGATCACCCATGTGATCTTTCCTTTTAGCTTCATGTTGTTGTTTGTATTTGTCCAGTAATAAGACTCCTCATCTGTAGACGTCTTCCTTATTAATTCAGTTCCTTTGGAGGTTAATAAAGTATTTTTGAATTGAACTGAATAGAATTAGAGGTCTGCTAATACTAAGACCCACTAACACCAGGTTTTTAATATGTTTTTGCTCTAAAGCCAAGCAGGAAGTTTTAACAGAGGAGCTACTAATTAGAGCACATGTGGTAGATGGGAACGATCCTGAATTTGACCAGAAACATCTAAATAAACTTCCAGAGAAGGTGTTTGAGTTTGAGTTCCTGCTCATAAACACGTTGAGGTGGTTTAACTGAAAGCATCTGTAGTTTAGATGTGTTATGTGGAGGTGAACAGGCGTGACAGAAATGTTCTGTAGGTGAGAGACTGCAGGAGGAAGATAAAACCAGTCAGTCTAAATGTCACGTACTCAGAGGGTGGAAATGTTTAAGGAAAAAGTACACCATCACTAATGATCAACAGAGATACCACAGAAGAAACTATCTGGACTGATAAGGACGTCTGGGTGACCTTCATCTGAGTGCAATAAAGCAAAACTGAAACCAGTTATAGCTGCAAACAGTTTTTATTGGGCCCATCACCACCACACCAGTCAGGAATAAATACATAAATAATTCTATTCAGTAATAAAATTGAAAGGATAAACATTTCTGTCCAGCTTCAATCCAGAAGTATGAAAACAAAAAACTGTAGTCTAATCTAGTCAGAGCTGAGTTGTCAGCTCCCATATCAAGGCTGTAACTGTCACAGCTGTGTATCATCTTAAACAAATATAAAGAGTCAGAGATCTGATGTCCAGAGCAGATTTACAGAAACTTATCCAGCCTTCATCTCCAGCAGACTTGACTACCATCATGATCTTTTGTCTGATTAGACAGCTTCAGATCATGATGAACCCTGTTGACAGAGAGAACCAGGAAAACTGAACACATCACTGCTGTTACCTCAGACTCATCCATCCACAAAACTTTGATGGTGAATGAGGACTTTCATCAGTATGAGCTGCAGGAGTCCAAGGCTGATCTGATGAAGCACTGACAGGATCCAAAATACTCTAAATAATGTGACCAAGATCATGGTCCTTTGATGAGACAGTGGAGCTGTCCAAGATTGTCAGATACACTTGTTCAGAGTGGAGGAATCATCAATCGTATGGATTCAATTCAATTCAGTTTCATTTGTATAGCATCTTTTTCAATGCAGGTTGTCTCCAGGTGCACTGTAAACCCGGACAGTGAACCCCACTCATAAAGATTGAGAATATTACAGTCAAAATCTGTTTCCAGGTTCAATCAACTTAAAACTTTTATACTGTATGAACGATTTATGTCGTTGTAATTATGTGTGACTCGGAGTTTGTGAGTAAACACTGGTTCAATAATGATTTTTTTAAAGTAAACTAAAGAACGTCCACTTACGTCATGTACCTCACGACGTTGCTGCTCTCACCTTGACGTAATCAGAAAATTTGTTGGACATGGCTGCCCATCTCGAGCAACGAGAGATTACACGTCTGATTTGTAAGTAAACCAAGAACTTTACATTGTTTTATGCTTGAAGTAAATGTTTAAGTATAATAACAATAAGCTGCGAAAAATGAGCTTTTGACATTGTGGTGTTTATGTTGTGTAAACTTTGGTTGGTCTACTTTGTTCGTGCTCATTTTTAAAAATTTTTCTCATCCGTTTGACGGTGTTAACCTCTTTGTAATGGACTGAGAAATGTTCACATACTTTTGTCAATTGGGGATTCATATAACAGTTAAGTTATCAACAGTTAACATTACATTTTAACCTTTTATTTTTTAAATATGTATTTACAACCCTTCAAATCGTGTAAATATTTTGCTCTACGTATATGGTCACGGTTCAACTAGTATTAGCAGCTGTTAGATCCCCCTGTTGTGGTTCAGTCTCTGACTAGCAGAGTCTGTCACCGGGACCAGCTCTCCATCTCTTCGGGTAAGAAGTTGTGGTCTGGGGGGTTCACCTCGCTAAAATTTCCTCAACTTATATAAGCTGGTGTCGAGGGGATTCGCCTAGCTCTCACTGCACACAACTTCCAGACATCTATCCTGCTAGCTGCTACCCCCAATAACCCACCTAAGAGGAATAGCCGATTGGCTCTGTTGACATAATGTGTATGACTGACTGAATGTATTCTGTATGGTATATCTATTCCATTCCACCAGGGGGGTGTTACTGGTTTTATGGGGAGGTAAAATATGATTGGTGACGTCACACCTAATATAAAATGAATGTCCCCCTCTTTCATTTTCTCTTGGTCCTCTCTCAACCTGATGTTTTATCAGAGCTATTTTGTTTGCCATAATAAATATGCCTAAAGGCTGAAGAGATATCTCGTTTCGTCTACTTTCCTAAATTGGAATTATTATTCTGTTGCGTGTTAGAAGTGCACCTGCTAACAGGTTATGGGCCCAGGACGAGAACGATAATTGCAACGACGGAAAGTGTTGTAGCTAGTTTTGGCGTGGTGAAACCGGGGAGCTAAGCTAAGCAAAGAAGAATGGCAAACCATAATAAGACAAAGTGGCCGACGTTCGACGGTAGGGCCGAAGAATATGAGCTCTGGGAAGAACGGATGCTGTGTTGTATGCACCGTGTTGGATTAAAAGAGACTATTCTGAACGAGCCAGGTGGACCACTGAGCGCGGCGGAACAAGCTGAGGAGGATAAGCTAAATGCTGACGCATACTGCGCGTTGGCTCCACTACTGGACAACGTGAGTTTGGGATTGATATTCAGAGACACTAAAAACAAGGGACGTGAGAGTCTGCAAGTGTTGAGAGAGCATTACATTGGCAAAGGTAGGCCACGGATTGTCTCTATGTACATAACGTTGACCTCGCTAAAGAAAGCGGATACAGAGACTGTAACTGAGTACATTATCCGGGCAGAGCAAATCATTACGGCACTCAAAGGTGCAGGCGAAGCGCCGAGTGAAGGACTAATGATGGCTATGATTATGAGAGGGCTTCCGGAGAAGTACAAGCCATTCACCTTGATGGTAACGCACAGTTCAGCGGAGATGAAACTGGCGGAATTCAAAGCTAAGCTCCGAAACTTCGAGGCGTCGGAGGATGCAGAGCCAGTAGCTGAGGAAGCGGGAGAAAGGGTGCTGAAAGCCCGCGCAGCACCGAAGAAAAAGTACGGCGGATCTTCGGCGGACATGGCGTGTTGGCGATGCGGAGAAAAGGGACACCGAAAGGATGAATGCACAAAGAAAGCTTGGTGCAGTTCCTGCAAAAGCACAAGCCACACGGATAAAGCGTGCAGAAAGAAAGAGTGTGCACAAAGCTCTCGATGCGCCCGCGCTCAAGATGACAGCTGTAGCAGCAGCGGCGGTCGTGCAGCGAGTCGTGGAGGACGGATCGACGCGCGGGGACCCGCGAAAGACGACTTCACATTCCGGGCAGAGACCGAGGACACCCGCAAGCCAGCGCAGCGACGGCAGATCGGGAGGAAAGGGCTGATCGTTGACACAGGCGCGTCGTCCCACATCCTTAACGACAGAAGCCGGTTCAAGACCTTCGACAGCTCATTCAAGCCAGAGAGGCACAGCATGGAGCTGGCCGACGGGAAGCGGACCTTCGGGTTGGCGCAAGGCAGAGGAGGAGCACAGGTGTGTCTCATTAACAGCGACGGACGCAGATGTACAGTGACTCTTAAGAGCGCCCTGTACATCCCTTCATTCCCTCAAGAACTCTTCTCCGTGAAGTGTGCCACTGCAAATGGTGCCAAGGTACTCTTCGAAGACGGTAATGACGTTCTTGTGGTGCCAAATGGCACAAGATTTAACATTCAAGTGTGTAACAGAATGTATTACTTGCAAACAGAGTGTGATGAAAATGATGTGTGCAGTGTTAGCCATGATATCCAAACCTGGCACGAGATTATGGGTCATTGTAACTATGATGATATACTGAAACTGCAGGATGTAACAGTAGGCATGCACATTAAAGGTGCAAAGCGTAAGCCTAACAAAGAATGTCATGTATGCATAGAAGGGAAGTTTACTCAGACGAGAAACAGGAATGCAACTGACAAAGTGAAAACACCACTTGAGCTTGTGAATACTGATCTAGCTGGTCCAGTGACAAATGAGTCAATTGATGGTTACAGGTATATGCAATCTTTTACTGATGTGTGCACTGGAGCAGTTTTCACTTATTTTCTCAAAGCAAAAAGTGATGCCGTACAGGCTACTGAAAAGTTCCTGGCTGATGTAGCACTTTATGGCACTGTAAAATGCATTCGGTCAGATAATGGGACCGAATTTACTAACAGAGAGTTTCAGACACTATTGAGAAAGAACAAAATCAGACATGAGACATCCTGTCCTTACTCACCACACCAGAATGGGATAGCTGAGAGAGAGGGGCGCACTCTCTTTGAGATGGCTAGGTGTAAGCTTCTTGACAGCAACTTACCTAAGAGCCTATGGCATTATGCCGTTCAGGAAGCAGCTTACACCAGGAACCGATGCTTTAATAAGCACATTGGTACAACCCCTTACACAGCACTGACAGGGAAAAAGTGTGATTTAGCCAAGATGCACAAATTCGGGTCAGAGTGTTATGCATACCAACAAGACAGAGGTAAACTAGATCCCAGGTGTGAGAAGGGACTCTTCATAGGACACGACAAGGGCAGTCCTGCCTTTCTAATTTACTACCCCAGCAAAGAAAAAGTGCTGAAGCACAGACTGGTTAAGTTTGTCACAAAGACCACATGTGAGAGTGAGACTCAGACTTGGGGACTGGGATTTGAGCCCATTGCAAATAATGAGAAAATCAATGCATCACAACCCAGTGCTATTAGCACAGACCTACAGACTGACAGCTCACAATCTCCAGAAGATGATGGTGAGGAGCACCACAGGGTGATGCCACAGGCCCCAAGCAGTGGGAGATACCCCCCTAGAGACCGCAAGCCCCCACGTTATCTCAGTGATTTTACTCAGGAAGATAGCGACGATGATGACAGTACGCTCACTAGCGTAGACTATTGCTACCGAGCAGTTTGTGGAGTGCCACTGACATTTAAGCAGGCCATGGCATCACCACAGTCAGGTAAATGGAAGAGGGCAATGGACGAGGAGATGCAGTCACTAGAGGAAAACAAGACCTTTACCCTGACCAAATTGCCAGAAGGCAGAAAGACAGTGGGAGGTAGGTGGGTATACTCTATTAAGGAGGGTAGTGATGGATGTGAACAGTATAAGGCCAGATTTGTGGCAAAGGGATATAGCCAGAGAGCGGGGATAGATTATGGCGAGACATTTTCCCCCACGGCCAATCTGACCAGTGTACGTGTAGTCATGCAGAAGGCAGCCCAAGAGAACTTGGTACTACACCAAATGGACGTAAAGACGGCGTACCTGCATGCACCCATAGACCGAGACATATATATGGATCAACCCGAAGGCTACAAAAAAGTGGGAGAAAACCTAGTGTGTAAATTAGAGAAATCCCTCTATGGCCTGAAGCAATCGGGACGTAATTGGAATGAGATGCTACACGAGTGTTTGATAAATGACAGCTTCACACAGAACCCAGCGGACCATTGTGTTTACACAAAGGAGTCTAAGCAGGCAGGAAAGGTAATAATAGTCATTTGGGTGGATGATCTTATTATCGCAGCAAATAACATGCGAAGTCTAGAGCAAGTAAAGGCGATGCTTTCCACCAGGTTTAAAATGAAGGACCTAGGCATGTTGAAACATTTTCTAGGCATAGACTTCACTCAATCTGATGATTGTGTGACAATGTCACAACAGAGATATGTGGAAAAGCTTCTAAACCGTTTTGACATGCAGGAGTGCAGAACACGTGAGACACCATGTGAACAAAAGATTGACTACTCTGATGATGCACCTAAAATGACTGATGTTAGGAAGTACAGGGAAGCTGTAGGTAGTCTCATCTACATGGCAACTTGTACTAGACCTGACCTATGTTTTGTGGTCAGCAAGCTATTACAACATTTTGCTAACCCCACAGATGAAAATTGGGTGACAGTGAAACATGTACTGCGTTATCTAAGAGGTACCTCAGACAAGCAGCTGACTTTTAGAAAGAGCAGCGATGGTTTAGGTCTCCGAGCATACAGTGACGCAGATTGGGGGGCAGACACCTTCGACAGACGGAGCACATCTGGCTACTGTGTGAGCATGAACAAAGACAGCTCACTGGTATCTTGGAGAAGTAAAAAGCAACCCACAGTAGCGTTATCCACATGTGAAGCCGAATATATGGCTTTGGCTTTAACAATACAGGAGTGTATTTATTTGGAGCAATTACTGAAGGGTATTGACAACTATGCATATGCTAAAACTGTTGTTTTTGAGGATAACCAGGGCACTATTGCATTTGTTAAGAACCCTGTGTGCAGACAAAGGTGCAAACATGTGGACATTAAGTATCATTTCATCCGGTCAACCATCAAAGAAGGGAAGATGACACTTGTGTACTGTCCTACAGATGAGATGATTGCAGACGCTATGACCAAGCCTATCTCAAAAGTTAAGTTAGTGAGATTCTCTGGAGCCATGTTTGGTGTAAGTGTCTGAGGCATTGTATATATGTTAAGTACATAGAAACGTACTGGAAATGTTTTTGACTTCTGTCATTTATTTTCGAGTTTGTTATTCAGATTGTTAAAAACTGTACAGTATACAAGTCATTCATAAGTGGGAGTGTTGACATAATGTGTATGACTGACTGAATGTATTCTGTATGGTATATCTATTCCATTCCACCAGGGGGTGTTACTGGTTTTATGGGGAGGTAAAATATGATTGGTGACGTCACACCTAATATAAAATGAATGTCCCCCTCTTTCATTTTCTCTTGGTCCTCTCTCAACCTGATGTTTTATCAGAGCTATTTTGTTTGCCATAATAAATATGCCTAAAGGCTGAAGAGATATCTCGTTTCGTCTACTTTCCTAAATTGGAATTATTATTCTGTTGCGTGTTAGAAGTGCACCTGCTAACAGGCTCAAAGTCCAGCTATTGGTCACGTCTGTTAATCTGCAGCTCCCCTCTAATGATCTGGGCTCTTGTTACCGGCTAGGATAAATTTAGTGGCTTGGACAGCAAGCCCCAAGGATATGTGACAATATTTGACTAGAATAACCGATAAGAATCTATGTTACTAGTGCAGAGGCATAACCAATGTCATTGCAATTGTGGATACAGATGTAATGTCCACCACGACGTCTTATGATAATTTTTATATTTATTAAAGCAGATTAGCAAGGTTAAGCAGCAGCATTCATTGGTTATACAAATTCTAATTCTACTTAAAAAGGCAAATTGAAACTGTGGCTTACAAATCGATTCATCTGGTTGGTCCAAGGACAGGCTGGGATGTACGCAAATGGCCACTTTGTGTTGTTCAAGGCTGCTGATGCAGGGCAGAGTGAGCGCACAAGGTCAGGCCTGCAGGAACTCTGGTTTGCCCCTCCTCCTTGCCAGCAGTGAGCTAGGCTAACCTAAAAAAGGCTCTAATCGGTTCTTCAAAAATTTGGGAAATTGGTTGATCCTGTACTGGCGCGTCTTCTGTCTTTGTTTCTTGAAGAATTCCTCTCAGATTATCCTTCCAGATGGATGGTTCGCTCTCCTTAGTCCAGCTAGTCCTTCTTCCGAAGACGCTCCAGGAATCCAACGACGAATTCTCCTGATACCCCGCTTTTTATGCTTCTCTCTCTCTCTCTCTTTCTCCCATCCAGCCTGCATCAGCCCCAAAATGTCCCTGTTTGGTCTTCCACAACTCTCGATTGGTTAACTCACATTTGCATAGGCGTACATAATTTCCCCAAACTCACATAACACTTCTGATTGGTCATCCACATATACAGAGGCATGCATAATTTTACATAATCCCTCCTCCACATCATGCATAATTCACAGACAATGTCCCACAGTCATTTCATAGGTTACAGATCAGCAGGGGCGTTACATAATTTTCTGATGTACACAATTCCACCCCGCAGCTCCTCCCCATTACCAAGGCCAACCCATCTTTATTGAGCAAATAGCTCGTTAAGCTAACGCTAATCCATTTTTAATGATCTATACACTATGGTATGTCCCACAATTTCACTAATAGATGAATTGATGGATTGGTTCATATTTAATCACAGAATTTGGTAATGATCTCACCGCAGTCTGCAGTCTGCAGCTTCATTCCACTCTGCCACTTCGCCAAGGCCACTGTGAGCTGCCACGCTCAGCATCATTTGACCCAGACACCTGCTCCTCACTATTGTGTATGGCGAAGTAACTTATTGTTTACACCGACGGACTCTTTCTGTTGCTTTCTGTTGTGTCTCCGTAGCTTTGAGCTGCCCCTGTTTGATAAACATAGCTGTTGTTTTCATTCCATCGCGGCATACAGTGACACCCTCGGCAGCTCAGCTCAGCCGCTGGCGGTACTGTCTTGACCCAACGAGAAATGTTAATCATAACATAGAATGAACATAGATCCATTACTTCACTACATTACAAAATTAACCAGATCATCTTGTTTCTGTTTATTGATTAGAAGCTGAGTTGATTCCAACGTTTTCCCTGGGTCATTTGATACAGCTTTTAATCACAGTAAAGTTAAGTACCCAGGTAAAGCTAGGAAGACCATGGGTTTTTTAAATGTACTGACAAGTAAAAACGTGTTTAAAAACTCTTCACTCTTTTTTTCCCCCTCCAAGGGCAAAGAGGCCGAAGCTGCAGCTTCTTAATCATTGCAGAGCGGACTGGACACAATCACCGTGGAGACCGTGAACATAGGTGAGGTGAAAGACATTTCATTTATTGATTCATTACAGACATGTCACAAACTATTGAATAATAATGTTAGCACTAGTATGAATCTAAGTATCTATATACAAACTCATATACACACACACATTTTGAGCAAGTAGAATCCTTTGTAAATAAATTTATATAAATGAATCTGTTTTCATGGAATGTTGACAAAAAGTACACAAAGTAGATAATTTTTGGAGTGCCATGAAACCAGTTAGATATTTGTTGGTTCTTAGTCTTATCACAACAGCTTGCTCAGTGTGTGTAAATGTGTTAGGTTTTTTACTGTCTGCTTGTTTTTTTTTTTTTGGTGCTTTTTATTCAACAGCTCTCATTGATGATATTTTATGAAATATCTAATATAATAATTATATCTGTCTAATAAAATAAAAAAGTTAGGTTGATAGAAATGAGCCAAACAAGCTTTTGATAGAAAAGCTGATGAATGCAACCTTTGCACTTTGACGCGAGGAGATTGTTATGGGCGACCCACTAGTAAGAGACTTCCTGGAGAAATGGCCTGCTCTCCGAACCAAGGTTAAAAAAAACACCTGTTATTCTGATTTTCTAGCTTTTTGTTGCACACCTTTCTCAGTCTCCATTCTCAATATTGACCAAAATACTGTATATTTCTAAACATTAAGTCTTCAAACCCCCAGTAACATCCTCTTTTAACAAATCATTAATTTGGAAAAAAATGCGACATTGGTCAAAGAAATTCTTGTTCTCTGGCCAAGGCAAAAGTTCACAAGACACAATTTAATGATCTTCTACACTCAAATTAAATACTACTATGACTAAAAATCAATTATTTTCAAATTAAAGATCCGATATTTGTTAATATGCTAAATTGTCTTGTGTTCTCTTTTTTTTTTTTTTTTTTTTTTTTTTAGGTTCGTGCTGAATTTCATCGTATCACGAATGTAAACCTACGAAACCAATTCTGCTCTGAACAAGACAGATGCACACACCGTCTCATGACTTTATATACCAACAGAAGGCAAGACGTCAAATGCACTGCAGGACATCATGGAGGCTAATGATTCCCAGGTGAGTTATACTGATCTCGGGCATAACTAAGTTCTGACTGAAAATCTTTCAACTCAAAGTTAAACTTGGCCAATCTCGTCAATGACTTGAAAGGATCCAGAATAGTCATTCAACAAGCCTGCTTTCTGTGAGGCTGCTGTCCAGTTGTTTTTATGCAGGAAACACCTCTTGTTCATACAAGTCATATAAAGCTTTCAACCATTTGTCTCAAAGCAGAGAACATCATATCACATCATCACAACCTTGCAGTTGTAAACTTAGACTTTGGAATCAATTTTGTTTGTTTGGGATGGAGAAAATACAAACACCTAGCCACATTTTTATCAAGCTTTTGAGAAAAACAAAAACAGAAGTTTACAGCACTCACATTTAATCTTGGGAATTGTAAGAATGTAGCAATTCCAGTTTCATTATTGACATCGCTCAGTGATTTGGTTCCTTATTGGGTCCTCTTATCAATTCTCATCCAGGTTATACACATAGTTCAGATAACTTTGGTTTTGCATTAACAATTAAGTTTCAAGTATGCACCAATATTTTGATCTTATCTTCAACTAAATGAAGTAATGTAACCTCTTATCTTTCCTCTTGCAGGAACACAATGTCGACATCAAACGCACAGCAGCCCTTCGTGCCCTTCCAATCTATCTGCGTGAGGAAGACCCAGGATTTTGTAAGACTTGAAATGTAAGTATTATTTGTAAGAAATTGAAAAATACTCAAACTCACTAAATTTTGTACATCCACAAGCCTGGTGAAAAATCTGTTATTTTAAGGGTGCCTCAAATGGGCAAGAAAAAATGGCTTAATAGCGCCACCTTGAAAATTAAAAAAAAAAAAAAAAAATGTATATGGGTGACTTGCATGGAAAAGTCTCTAGGACCCATATTCTTCAATGTACAGGAAGTTGACCATTTTTAATTAAATTTGTGATTTTAGGCTGATTTGCAGACCTCGTATCTGAACAAATTCGTCCCAGAAATTTCATCAGATCAACTTAATTTTTGGTGTGTTTTCAGCTAAGGGCCTTGCTGAATTTAAACTATTGTTATAAATTTGTCTATCCAGGTGGGTGAATCCGATGAGCCAGATGTTAGTGACACTCCTGTCGCCCTTCTCACCGTGGTTTCTGACATCACTCCTCAGTCCAGTCCTGTGAATTTCAGTCCTTCAAGTCTTGCTGTCATCGTTGAAGATGACCTAGTTATCAGTGACATTCCCAGGTTGGCTGAAGCATTTGGATTATTGTTCGACTTGATGTATGCCTTGCATTTGGACTACCCCAGGAAACTTACCAACACATTTACTTTCATCCAGAAAATGTTGATGGGACTAGATCATGGAAAACCACAGAAACATTGTTGACATGTTCTCAAAATTTGTTTGTCACTGAATAGTTAATGTTTGACATACAGATATGCTGACAAATACAAGACTGTTTTAGATATTCTCACATGGTTTTACATTGTGTCATTCAGTATTTTGAGCACTTTGTTGAAAGCCCTTTAACTCTTGGAATTGGGCTTGTTTTTCCCCAACACCATATGCACAACCATACCTCAGTTTCTAATGTTTACATTTCTGAATAGTTTTGATAACTAATTAAAGCTGCAAGCAACGTTTATCAGGCCCTCGCAGCCATTGCCACCACCCCCCCAGGTGTCCACCACCTTCCCAAGCCAGTGGGGAATCAAGACAATATAGTGAAAATCCAATTTGGTTATAAAAATGGAAAGGTTGCTGCCCAGCTTGAATCCAGAGGTATGAAAACAAAAAGAGTTCTAAGTTTGCAAAACAAAGCTGTAACTGTCACAGCTGTCTATAATCTTAAGCAAATATAACAAGTCAGAGATCTGATGTCCAGAGCAGATTTACAGAAACTTATCCAGCCTTCATCTCCAGCAGACTTGACTACCATAATGATCTTTTGTCTGATTTGACAGCTTCAGATTAGTGCTGGGTGGTATACCAGTTTATATCGAATACCGGTGTTTATTTTTCTTATGATATGAAGTTTTTCATATACTGTAATACCGGTGAGTTTGTACTGTAGCGTACACAACGTTGGGAACACACGGCGGAACGTAAGTGCCGCAGAACATTGTTTGAGAGGGGACTGTTTTGCAGATGCACTGGAGGCACAACACGCTACTAGCTTATGGTTAAACGGTGTGATGGCTGCAAACAGTAAATGTCCCTAAGTGGAAGCTTCAGAACGGCAACATGAGACTGAGGAATTCTTCCTAAAGGAGCCGTGTCTGTCGTGTGGAAGTTCTTTGGATTTAAAAAAGACGACATCCAACAAACTACAATAATCTGCAAATGTTGCCGAGCTAAAATTTTAGCCGCGGGAGGCAACACCAGGCTGGTGTTGCATCTCGTGGCTACAACTTTAGAACGTTGTTTACATTGTGTAGTTAATGTTGATTTTTTACAAAATATGTTTTTTCAAGTTGTTTGCAAAATTTAAAAAAATAAAAGGGTTCTGTATTTTAACTGCAACTATCATTGTGAAAAAGGCCCCCCCTGGCGGTGACATCTTCCCTCACCTGCTCCCCTTACCGGATCCATTAGCTCACTAGCACGGACTAAAGTCAGTCAACTCTACGAGCAGACACAGTTAGCACCCTCAAGTACTCAGTCATCTGGTGTAAAGTGCGTCCTAACGCAAGTGAGTCATTATAATCCATGTTATACGTAAATAGTGTGTTGTTCCAGTGACTAATTAATGCAGATATTAGCCGTTCGGAAGCTGTATGTCCAACTAATAAGAGTTGCTGCATGTAGATGTTTATTGTTTATTATTGTTACATGGCCTCTGCTGTTTGGAGAGCAATTTTGTGAAGGTGTTGGCAGTTTGGCAAATGTTTTGGTGGCTTCTCTGCCCGCTCATTAAGACACTAATTAACGCACTTGTTGCTTCGTGTCGGGCTGAATGCGGGGCTGGGGTTAGTTTGGCCACGGAGCTGATGATTGCGCATTGTGGCCACTAGAGGGCACCGTTTAACCACGAATGGCCATAATTTAGCACATGTCAGTTTAAGTTGTCTATATTGAACTACTGTTGCTTATACTGTGACTTTACATTACTTTATGTTAACCTGTAATTATGTTGCATTGTTAAACATGGATGTGAATGTACATATTAATATTTTATATGTTTATTTCATGTTCATTGTACAGAACCACTTGATCATCAGAGTGTGGAATATTGTGGATGTGGTGGTGCAAATAAATATTCAACTGCAACATCAGTGTGATTCTGATCAATCACCTGCAGCGGGTTCTTCACCTTTACATCCAGCAAATAGTTAAGCAGGGAACCTGCATCTCCCTCACAAAGTGGTCCTTCGAGCCGGATAATTAGAGCCTACTGCAGTTCAAGATGTCCAGTTCAGCAGATAAAGATCCTGGTAACCGTCCCAAGAGGAAGATCTCCCTCCCCGGCTACCTTGATGATTACGTCTTAACGGATGAGACAGGTCCAGCGTCACCACACCCCACACCACTTGCTCCATCTTACCCTCAGCCAGAGGAAGAAGAGGAGGAGGAAGAGGAAGAAGAGGTTATGGGACCAGCTGGAGTTCGTACTGCATCCCCAATTAGTCAGGAGGATTACCACCCTACCCAGTGGTTACCAACTGAGAATTGGAAGGAGGAGTGTAAGAGACTTAAACAAGTGCAGGAGCGTCTACTTGCATCCATGGAGGAACTACGACTGCAGAATGCTGGGCTGAAAGCACAAAATCAGTGCAGTGATGCTGATCAGGGCAGGTGTCCACGACCAAGTATGGATGATTCAGAGCATCGGATAGCTCGGCCCAGGGGAGTCAACATGCCCAAGCCCAAGCTATTCAACCCCCCACCAGCAGAGGTAACGCAGCCACATTCCAGACATTCACTCTCATCATCTGCCAGGTATCCAGGGCAAGAGCCAGTAGTCGTACCTCGCCCGGTGCAATACCACCATCACCTTTCAGATTGGGACAATTACTCCCCCGGATGCACCCCCCAAGCCAGACGGTACGAAACGACTGGAAAGGCATATCATAGAGCCACTTACCCCGAGCCAGCTCTCAGCCTGCCCCGTGCACAGCCTACTGTTTATGAGTATGCAGTTGAACCCTACTATGATCCTGAGTACAGATACACCTCAGAACACCGTCATACACCTGAGAGGGTGGCGGACTCCAGAGGGCGCCACTATTCTCCAGAATGGAGTCAGAGCAGGCAGACACCTCTACACCCTGAATACCCCTATACAGCAGAGAGGGAGAGAGGCCCCTCTGCATGGCCCACCTCCAGCCATGACCATTGGACGCCTGCAGGTGGCCAGGAAAGGATATATCGGGGACCTGCTCCTACCATCCCAGAATTCACTCATCCTAATCCCAGAGAGTTTGCCCGACTGAAGGTTGCTCTGGATAATATACTGCCAAGGGACGCCACAGAACGGTTTAAGTTTCAAATACTGATGGATCACCTGAAACTTGAAGAAGCCCTACTTAGCGCTGATTTTTATAGTAATTCCCATTACCCCTTCACAGATACCATGGCAGCTTTAAACCAGCAGTATGGACAACCACATCAGCTGGCTCTTCAGCGCATTGCAGAGCTAATGGACGGTCCCAACATAAACACTGGTGACATCAAAGCATTCAGGATGTTTGCCCTGCGGGTCAGATCACTGGTCAGCATGCTGGATCAACTCGGAGAGAAAGGCAGAGTTGAACTGGATTGTGGCTCTCACGTCTCCCGCCTGTTAGGTAAACTGCCTCACGACCTACGATCCAGTTTCAGACGTTTCATCCACCCTTTAAGAATTCCCATTCCCACGTTACTGGATCTGGCGGACTGGTTGGAATACGAACTCCAGGTTCAGGAAGACATGTCACAGTACGCGGCTCCAGGAGAGACACCAACCCGAAAAGCAGAGACATGAAGAGGGGAGGTAAGGCATCAGCTAAAACATCCATTCTCATGCTCGGCACAGCCCCCAAACATCAAGCTGAGAAACCAACAGAAGCAGCTGGGCAGCAAACTCCTAAGAAGTTTTGCCCCTTCTGTGAGAACAACAAGCACTCACTCAACAACTGTGCCAACTTCAAGCTTCTCAATACTTCTCAGAAACGCACCTGGGTGCAAGATAACAACAGCTGTTGGCGCTGTGGCCGGAACCACCGGGCAGCAGAGTGTGATTTGAAGATGTGCTGCAAAATCTGTAATAATCGCCACCTCTCCTCGCCCTTCATGAGATCAATGAAAGAAACCAAGAGCATGTGGGAAAAGATAACAAGAGGGTTGAACAAACAAAGACAGAGTTGGTCAAGCCAACAATCAAGAGCGAAGCAGATGTGTTATACATAGGAAAACCTCCCACCCCGTGTCCTGCTCAAGGTATGCAAAGTAGTGATCAGGAATGGAGACAAGAACTTAGAGACCTATGCCATACTGGACGACGGTTCTGAGCGCACCCTGCTTCTCCACGCAGCGGCCCAGCAGTTGGGCCTGGAAGGTCAGGCAGAAGATTTACCCCTGCGCACAGTGAGGCAGGAGCTCCAAGTGCTTCACGGGGCGGCTGTCTCCTTCAGCATTTCACCATCCAGCTCACCAACTCAGGTATTCGACATACATGGAGCCTTCACTGCACCAAGTCTAGGCCTGGGAGAACACACCTACCCTATCAAAGCACTGCGGCGGAAATTCAGACATCTGAGGAATCTCCCACTACAGCAGTTCGGGAGCACTCATCCTGTCCTGCTCATAGGCTCTGACCATCCCCACTTAATAACACCCCTTGAACCTGTCCACGCTGGTCCACCCGGAGCTCCAGTTGCTATCAGAACCCGACTTGGATGGACTCTTCAGGGTCCGACCCATGGACTTAAGCGGTACCTCTCACAGCAATACTGTCTTATCACAACCTACGGTGACCCACCAGCAGACCTCTACCAACAGGTAGAAAGATTGTGGCAGATGGATGTGATCCCCTGGCGGAGTGAAAAGGCTAGCATGAGATCACGACAAGATCAGGAGGCCATCAAATGCTTAGAAGACAAGACTCGGCGAGTAGAGGTGGATGGTATTTACCGTTATGCTACCCCTCTTCTCCGTGTCCACAATTTCCCACAACTGCATGCACCGAAGGAAGCTGCTCTCCCCCTACTTAGAAGCACTGAGAGGAGGCTCAGCAAAGCCCCAGAGCAAGCCGCAGCCTTCATAGCAGAGATACAGAGGTTAGAGCAAGCCGGTTATGTGGAGAAGTTGGAGCCCGGAGCTGAAGACACACCCACTAGCTGGTACATCCCCCCCCACCACATGGTGGAACATAATGGGAAGCCTCGTGTGGTCTTCAATTGCTCCTTTCAGTTCCAGGGTACGGACCTCAACAAACTTCTCCTCCTGGGACCTACGCTGGGGTCCTCCCTACTTGCCGTCCTCCTACGCTTCAGAGAACACGCTGTGGCCTTTAGCAGTGATATACGTGGCATGTTCCATCAAGTCAGACTTCTACCAGAGGACCAGCCACTCCTTCGCTTTCTCTGGAGAGAACTCAAACGGGAGGATCCGCCTGACATATATGAATGGAGAGTGCTCCCCTTCGGCACGACCTGTAGCCCGTGCTGCGCCACATATGCCCTGCAGAAAAACACACCATTGATCACACACCCCTGCCTGGAGATGCTGTAAGGGAGTCAGTGCTGAAGTACTTCTATGTGGACAACTGTCTACAGAGTGTGACTTCAGAAGAGGAGGCTAAAGCCCTGATAGATCGACTACAGGCATTGCTGGCAGCAGGAGGCTTTGAGTTAAGGCAGTGGGCTACTAACTGCCCTGACCTCATCCAACACCTTCCCTCGGAGAAAAAGGTCAGACAGCGCAGAGAAGTGGATTTCTCAGGGTCAGCTGGACCAGCAGGAATCCGCTCTAGGTCTCCAATGGCACTGTCAGTCAGACACCCTCTCCTATAAGTCACGCACTGTAGGAGCTGAGAAAATCACCATGCGCTCTATTTACAAAGTACTAGCCAGCCAGTACGACCCCCTGGGGCTGCTGGTACCCTACACTACAAGAGCCAAGGTCCTTATCCAACACCTGTGGGACAAGAAAAGGGATTGGGATGACCCAGACTTACCAGAGCCCCTCCTCAAGGCATGGAAGGAATGGGAAGCAGAACTGCCTCACCTGCAGAATATCACTCTGCCTAGGTGCTATACCACCACTGTGTTGGACACTGCCACCAACCAACATGAAGTCCATGTTTTCTGTGACGCCTCAGAACAGGCGTATGGCTCTGTAGCTTACATCAGGACAGAAGGCCCGGGTGGTGAAGTTGAGGTGGCATTCCTCACCGCACGGTCAAGGGTGGCTCCGAAGAAGCAGCAATCTATCCCACGCCTGGAGTTGTGTGCTGCTCTGTCAGGAGCCCAAGTTGCCAAACTCCTAAAAACAGAGTTGACACTGTCCATACAACGTGTAGTATTATGGACTGACTCCACCACTGTACTCACCTGGCTGACATCCGACTCATGTCGCTACAAAGTGTTTGTGGGAACCAGAGTGGCGGAAATCCAGGACCTCACTGCTGGTGACACTTGGCGTTACGTGGAGTCAGCCTCAAACCCGGCAGATGACATCACACGGGGAAAGCCCCTCTCTGCATTAGCCGCAGACAGTCGATGGAGGTGGCGGACCCGCATTTCTCCAACTAACTCCGAGTCAGTGGCCAGAGACCCCGCCGCTCCAGCCAACCTCTGACCACGGTGAGGAAATGAGAAAACCAGTCCTCTGTGGGCTTATTAATACATCACCAGTACCAGACCCCTCTCAGTTCACCACCTTCAGAGACCTCTTAACCGCCACCACTCAGTCCTTATACGGGGCGGCTCAAGACGCACTCACGGCAGAAGAATATAGGAAGGCTGAGATCTCTCTCCTCCAAGAGGTACAGAAAGACTGTTTCCCTACAGACCTTGCTCAGCTGAAGGTGAGAAGGCCAATACTAAACAGCAGCCGTCTCCCCTCACTCTGGCCCCTGAACTCAGTGAAGATGATGGGCTCATTCGCGTTGGAGGCCGCCTACGCCACAGTGACCAGCTCGACTCTGAGGCCATTCATCCAGTTGTGCTTGATGCCAAACACCCTATCACACAGCTGATCATAAAGGACTTTGACGAGAAGCTCAATCATCCCGGTACAGAACGAGTTTTCGCAGAGATCAGGCGAAGATACTGGATTCCACGTAGCAGAGAGGCTATCAGACGACATTAGAGAGGCTGTGTTGAGTGTCAGAGATGGCGAGGCAAACCGGAAATCCCCAAAATGGCCGACCTACCTCCTGCAAGATTAAGATTACATAAACCGGCCTTCTATTCTACAGGAGTGGATTGCTTCGGACCATACTCCATAAAAATAGGCAGAAGAAATGAAAAACGATGGGGTATAATATTTAAGTGCTTGACCACCAGGGCGGTGCATATAGACGTTCTGGCCAGTCTGGACACCGACTCATTTCTTATGGCCTTAAGAAGGTTCACAGCGCGAAGGGGCAAGCCATTCGAACTGCTTTCAGATCGGGGAACCAACTTCAGAGGAGGCGAGCGGGAAATCAGAGAGGCCTTTGAAGCCCTTCAACCAGAACTACAGGCGAAGCTAGCCCCCCAGCAAATCCACTGGAGATTCAACCCACCAAATGCCCCTCACTTTGGTGGCGTATGGGAGCGAGAAATACGCTCCTTGAAACAAGCCCTGCAGGTCATTCTTGGAGCACAGTCAGTGACAGAGGAGGTGTTGAGGACACTCTTCATTGAGGTAGAAGGAATCCTCAATTCGAAGCCCTTAGGCTACACATCATCAGACATTGCTGATGCTGATCCAGTTACACCTAACTCCCTGCTTATTGGACGGCCAGATGCATCCCTCCCACAGGTGGTGTATTCCGAATCAGAGCTCCTGGGCAGAAAACGCTGGCGGCATAGTCAGCTCCTCGCAGACCATTTCTGGAAGAGATTTATTAAGTTCTACCTCCCCAGTCTCCAGACCCGTCAAAAATGGCATACAGACAAGCCAGACCTACACCTTGGCAAAACAGTCATGATCATGGACCCTCAGTCACCTCGCTCACTGTGGCCGATTGGTACAGTTACCAAAACCATACCTGGCCGTGACAACAAAGTACGGTCTGCTGAAGTCAAGGTGGGCGACTGTATTTACACACGTCCAGTCGCAAGACTTATCCAACTCCCCTTTTTGCCAGACTAGTCATTACAACAGGATCAGTCATTGGCCTGGAACTTTAGTTTGACAAACTGGGCCTTTTTGTGACTACATCAGATCTCCTTCGGACATCTGGGGGCGGCTGTGAGAAAGGCCCCCCCTGGCGGTGACATCTTCCCTCACCTGCTCCCCTTACCGGATCCATTAGTTTACTAGCACGGACTAAAGTCAGTCAACTCTACGAGCAGACACAGTTAGCACCCTCAAGTACTCAGTCATCTGGTGTAAAGTGCGTCCTAACGCAAGTGAGTCATTATAATCCATTTTATACGTAAATAGTGTGTTGTTCCAGTGACTAATTAATGCAGATATTAGCCGTTCGGAAGCTGTATGTCCAACTAATAAGAGTTGCTGCATGTAGATGTTTATTGTTTATTATTGTTACATGGCCTCTGCTGTTTGGAGAGCAATTTTGTGAAGGTGTTGGCAGTTTGGCAAATGTTTTGGTGGCTTCTCTGCCCGCTCATTAAGACACTAATTAACGCACTTGTTGCTTCGTGTCGGGCTGAATGCGGGGCTGGGGTTAGTTTGGCCACGGAGCTGATGATTGCGCATTGTGGCCACTAGAGGGCACCGTTTAACCACGAATGGCCATAATTTAGCACATGTCAGTTTAAGTTGTCTATATTGAACTACTGTTGCTTATACTGTGACTTTACATTACTTTATGTTAACCTGTAATTATGTTGCATTGTTAAACATGGATGTGAATGTACATATTAATATTTTATATGTTTATTTCATGTTCATTGTACAGAAGAACCACTTGATCATCAGACTGTGGAATATTGTGGATGTGGTGGTGCAAATAAATATTCAACTGCAACATCAGTGTGATTCTGATCAATCACCTGCAGCGGGTTCTTCACCTTTACATCCAGCAAATAGTTAAGCAGGGAACCTGCATCTCCCTCACAATCATCCATTCTGATTCCTTCACTTAATTAGAATCACGAGTGCCACCTCTTTGTAAATACTATCATTTTGTGAGGCCATGCAAACCTGTATTAATACTAGTGTAGATGTGAAAGTTTTTCTACAATATTCACTCCTCGTGACAGTAAAATAGGTAATTCTTAGCCAATTTACTGCAGCAATTCCTCTCTAAAGTATTAGAAAATGTGGTGCCTTCAAAAAAAATATACAGTGATATACCGTGAAACCAATATAATTTTGAAAAGTACCGTGATATAAATTTTTGGTATACCGCCCAGCACTACTTCAGATCATGATGAACCCTCTTGCCAGAGTTCTAACAAGAACCAGGAAAACTGAACACATTACTGCTGTTACCCTCAGACTCATCCATGCACAAAATTTGGATGGTGAATGAGGACTTTTATTAGTATGAGCTGTAGGAATCCAAGGCTGATCTGATAAAGCACACATAGGATACAAAACACACTAAATGTGACCAAGATCATGGTCCTTTGATAAGACAGTAGCACTGTCCAAGATTGTCAGATACACTTGTTCAGAGTGAAAGAATCATCAAATATATAAATGTTCAAGCAGATTGGATAATGCATGTGTAATTCAGAACAACTTTTCCATTTATGGAAAGAGATCTGTTTAGTTGAGCCTATAGTTAGTCTCAACAATAGTGTGCTCGGGCCAATAGTCATAGCTACGGTTACAGGAATGGATGAAGACCAGACTAGAGCAGGCTGGTCTGAAACATAGCCTCATCATAGCTATGCTGCTATAGGTCTACGTGGCAGGGAGACACCAACATGATCCACTGACTGGATCATTGATTAAGATAATTGAATAAGATAATTTTAGGTTATGATATTTGCTCGGGGGCATGATCTGAATCTTTGAAAAGTGCCAAGAGACAACTTTCATTGAAAGAGACACTATACACATAAAATTGAATTGAATTAAACCTGTGGCCCTGTGATTTATATTTGACAGTGATTTCTCACTAGAGTAAGTATTTGCATTGTATTTTAACAAACAAATAACAAAATAAACGTTTAATATGTGAGAATTTGAGAATTACCTTCTGCTGCCACTAGATGGCGACAAAGACCATTCTTTAAAAGTAAAATGAATGTCTGACACCTGTTCTTTTCTTAAAAAAAAAAAAATTAAGTTGTGTAAGCATGTGAAAATTAGAATAACTTTTCTATTCATGGTAAGAGATCACACTGTTTCATTCTCACGATGACACACTGATAAAAAGTTACAGTTAGTTTTCACTGCCAGTCATCATCAATGTCTTTACTACTAATTGAACAGGTTTGAGACACGTCAGCTCACCTCAGTTGGAGTAGGGATACGTGACCGCAACAAGCAGGTCAGCACATTACAGGACCCATTACAGTTTGCATATCGTAATGGACTTGGTGTTGAAGATGCAATCATCTACCTGCTTCACAGAGCCCACTCTCATCTGGACCAATCAGGCAGCACTTTGAGGGTCATGTTCTTTGATTTCTCAAGTGCTTTTAATACAATTCAGCCTGCGTTGTTATGTGAGAAGCTCCATCAGTTCCAGGTGAATTCCTCCACAACCTCCTGGATTTATGACTACCTCACAAACAGACCACAGTTTGTGATACTGAAAGGTTGTGTGTCTGAGATGGAGGTCAGCAGCATTGGAGCACCACAAGAAACTGTTCTCTCACCATTTCTCTTTATGCTCTACACCTCTGACTTCCAGTACAACTCTGAGTCCTGTCATTTGCAGAAATACTCTAATGACTCTGCAGTTGTTGTATGTATCAGCATCTTACAAGAAGCCAAATACAGAGAACTGGTCTGTCAGTTTGTGAAATGGTGCGGTAACAATCATCTCGTATTAAATACCAGCAAAACTAAGGAGATAATTGTCAACTTCAGGAGGAGCAAGAATAAACACAGCAGTGTTTCCATCCTGGGAAAGGAGGTGGAGGTGGTGGAGGAATACAAGTACCTTGGAGTTTAGCTTGACAACAGACTGGAGTGGAAATGCAACACAGAATACCTCTACAAGAAAGGTCAGAGCAGACTTTAGTTTTTAGGAAAATCTGAGATCTTTTAATGTCTGCACCAAGATGTTGCACATCTTCTATAGGTCTGTTGTTGAAAGTGCAATCAGCTTTGCAGCCATCTGCTGGGGCAGCAGCGCCAGAACCAGAGACCTGAAGAGAATCAACAAACTGATCAAGAAAGCTGGATCTGTGCTGGGTGTAACTCTGGATATGATGGTACAAAAAATAATGCTGCACAAGCTGATGAAGATGATGGAGGACTCTTCACACCCTCTCCACGACACAGTGATCACACAACAGAGTGTTCAGTGATAGGCTTCTTCAGGTCCATTGCAAGACGGAAAGATACAGTAGATCATTCCTGGCTCCGCCTCCTCCTCTTTAGCTTACCCCTCGAAACCACGCCTTTACATGATTCATGACTACATGAACCGCAAGGAGGGAGGGAGGGGTGGGTGGGAGTGCCATTGATATTTGATGGACGTATTAGGCAGCCAATGAAAGTAATGATGATCACTATTTTGATTGGTCAGAGTTTTTCTCTGGTTATACCCTCTAGATCGGACCAAAACATTTCATTATTTTGCAAACAATTTATTTCAGTGGGTGTAATGGGAATGTGAAAAGGTTTTCAGGCAATATTGTGAAAAGTGCTGCAAAAAAAAGAACACCTACCCCACTTTTAACTGAAATAATGAGATTTAAGATGTTAACATTGTCCTCCTGGTCTGCAGCCAATCCCTGGTGAGGTCAGCAATGAAAAAACAAAAAACAATTACAATGTTTTTTCAAGCAATCTAAGTGTCATGTTGTCTGTTAACTTTCCCCGATGTGCCATATTTACTGAGACAGACTTGACAAACTGGACAGAAAAGATACTGCCCAGCAATATGTTCAGGTAAATAAAAAGGAGAGATGTTTTTGGGACCTAGTGAGTCTGCTTATAGACAGTAAATGTGTTTGGCAGCAGAGGGATTTTCTTTTTCTGATCAATTTTGTTTATTGGAAAAAATACATTTTATTTTTATTGTGTTGATCTGTTATTCAAGTGTTTATAATTATGTTTTCATAC
>JAGFBZ010001077.1:0-36780 GCA_018398805.1 Hirundichthys speculiger
GCTGCTCCACCAGGGGCGATGATTGATCCACAGCTGCTGGGGCCCACCACCAGGGGGCGATGATTGATCCACAGCTGCTCCACCAGGGGGCGATGATTGATCCACAGGGGCGATGCTCCACAGCTGGGGCGATGATTGATCCACAGCTCCCCAGGGGGCGATGATTGATCCACAGTGCTCCACCAGGGGGCGATGATTGATCCACAGCTGCTCCACCAGGGGGCGATGATTGATCCACACTGCTCCACCAGGGGCTGCCCACCACGGGGGATGATTGATCCACAGCTGCTGGGCTCCACCAGGGGGCGATGATGATTGATCCACAGCTGCTCCACCACCAGGGGGCGATGATTGATCCACAGCTGCTCCACCAGGGGGCGATGATTGATCCACAGCTGCTCCACCAGGGGGATGATTGATCCATGCTCCATCCACAGGGGGCTGCTCCACCAGGGGGAATGACAGCTGCTCAGGGGCTTTGTGGAGAAAAAAAATGAGAGCCTAATATTTCAGCTTTAGAGTTTGGTTCTGACTACGTGTGTTTTAACATAGATTAAACGTGTGCTGTAGCTTTTTAGTATTTTTTTAGTAATCCAGTAATAACCAAACATAAAAGGATGAGTCGGATTAATGTGTCGGTATTTGGTTTTGTATTTTGTGACTTTAATATCTCTGAATGGCTTCAGTTCACCTGTCTTTACACCTGTTCTTTTTCCAAGGTGGATGATGGCTTTTGGGAGGGAGAGCTGGATGGAAAGATCGGTGTCTTCCCATCATTAGTAGTAGAGCTCGTCCAGAATGAAGGGGAGGAAGAGGAAGAGGAAGAGGAAGAGGGAGAGGAAGAGGAAGAGGAAGGAGAAGATGTGAGTCTGGATCTCCAAAGCTGCACTTGTTCCACATTTCTTTCCCCTGACATTTATTTCACTGTTCTCTCCATCCTCATCAGACTCCGCCCCCCTCCACCACACTCCCCCCAGCGTCTGCAGGTAACCCAGCAGGTGCTGGAACCCCAGCAGGTGCTGGAACCCCAGCAGGTGCTAGAACCCCAGCAGGTGCTGGAACCCCAGCAGGTGATAGAACCCCAGCAGGTGCTGGAACCCCAGCAGGTGCTGGAACCCCAGCAGGTGCTAGAACCCCAGCAGGTGCTGGAACCCCAGCAGGTGCTGAACCCCAGCAGGGCTGAACCCCAGCAGGTGCTGGAACCCCCCCTGCCCCAGCAGTGCTGAACCCCCCTGGTGGTCTGGAGGACACACAGCAGTCTGTCCCCACAGCAGCGTGGAGGCTGCCAGGTAAGAGATCAGGTGGGTCAGATAATATTTGCTCTCTATACATTTGTAACATTTTTATTTTACTTCCAAACTATATTTTATGTTCTGATGGTCTAAACTGGGTTCCTCCATCAGAGACTGGAACCAGTGGACGAACTCCTCCAGAGTTCCCCAGCGGCCCAATCAAACCAGTAAGAAGCTGTGTTCCCAACTGATTTATAACCATGAAAGACTGAAGTTAACAGAAATGATTGATCTGGATTGATCATCCCTCCCCTCCCTCCAAGCCCTCCTCCATCCCTCCCTCCACCCCCCCTCCGTCCTCCCTCCATCCCCTCCTCCAATCCTCCCTCCATCCTCCCTCCATCCCCCTCCATCCCCCCTCCATCCCCCCTCCTCATCCTCCCTCCATCCTCCCTCCATCCCCCCCATCCCCCTCCATCCCCCCTCCATCCTCCCCATCCATCCTCCCTCTCCTCCTCCCTCCATCCTCTCTCCATCCCCCCTCCATCCTCTCTCCATCCTCCCTCCTCCTCCTCCCTCCATCCTCCCTCCATCCTCTCTCCCCCATCCCCCCCCCTCCATCCCCCCCTCCCCCTCCTCCATCCTCCCTCCTCCATCCCCCCTCCATTGTTGCAGCAGTGTCGAGCGCCCCCCCCCCTCCTCCACCGCTGAAGCCTCCAGCTCCAGCAGATGCAGACAGCAGTGACTGTTGAAGTCCACACCAACACCTGGCTTGTTCTGAACACCTGAAGGCTCCTTGTCGTTCTCAGGTGTTCTCATTGGTCAGCTGGAGCGTCAGCTGATGAGAGTTCACCTGAGAACCACAGACCTCCGGCCCAGAGCTCACCGAACCCCAACCCTGTATGTTCAGAGTCTAAGTCTCATCGTTTAAGTGGAATCATAAGTTGTAAAAGTCTTATTGACATTAACATTGTAATCAGTGAGAATGTAGCTTTAGCATGACGTCTTTTGCACATTAAACCATTAGCGCAGTCATTCCCAAACCTCAGAACACCAAGGCCCAATTTAAAATGCTAAAGATCTGCACGGCCCACCAGAACCTTTAATCACAACTGTGATCAACATCCAGGACCAGAAGCTTTGTTCTGATGTTAATGTAAGGTTTAACAAATATAGGTCAAACTTGTCATATTAAGTTAAGATGACAGTAGAATTACAATTAACTGGTTTGTTTTATTACTTCTAAATGTTTTTATAATTGTGTCATGAAGATTTTACAGTAATTAAAAGATATTTTTTTAAAAATCAAGGATTTAAAACACGGCCCACCTGCAGTACCACGACGGCCCACCAGGGGGCCGCGGGCCACACTTTGGGAATCACTGCATTAGCGGTCTAAAAATACACAAAAGAGTGTTTTTAATGTGTTTATGAACAGGAACCAGTTATTGAATGATTATTTCCCTGTTTTGTATTCAAACTGCAGTGTTGCATCATTGTGGAACTCATTAAATAACTCCTGGGGTGTTTGTCTGGTCCTTTAGAGAGTAAAGAGGACAAAACCTGAACCGGACGATTAATGTCCCACACGGACAACAGAACAGACTGGTTTAAAAAAAGGATTTATTCTATTCTATTTCTGTAATATCTCCTTAAATTTAACCCATCCATCCATCATCCATCCATCCATCCATCCATCCATCCCATCCATCCATCCATCCATCCATCCATCCATCCATCCATCCATCCATCCATCCATCCATCATCCATCCATCCAGCCATCCAGCCATCCATCCATCCATCATCCATCAGCCCATCCATCCCATCCTCCATCCATCATCCATCCATCCATCATCCTCATCCATCCATCATCCATCCATCCATCCATCCATCCTCCCATCCATCCATCCATCCATCCATCCATCCATCCAGCATCCATCCATCCATCCATCCATCCATCCATCCATCCATCCATCCATCCATCCATCCATCCTCATCCTCATCCATCCATCCATCCATCATCCATCCTCATCCATCCATCCATCCATCATCCATCCTCCATCATCATCCATCATCCATCCATCATCCATCCATCCATCCATCCATCCATCATCCATCCATCCATCCATCCATCCATCCATCCATCCATCATCCATCATCCATCATCCATCCATCATCCCGTCATCATCCATCCGTCATCCATCAGCCATCCTCCATCCATCCATCATCCATCATCCATCTCCTCATCCATCATCCATCATCCATCCATCATCCATCCATCCATCCATCCATCATCCGTCATCCGTCATCCATCCATCATCATCCATCATCCATCCATCATCCATCCATCATCCATCATCCATCATCCATCCATCATCCATCCATCCGTCATTCATCCATCATCCATCCATCCATCCATCCATCCATCCATCCATCCATCCATCCATCCATCCATCCATCCATCCATCCATCCATCCATCATCCATCCATCCGTCCATCCATCCATCATCCATCATCCCAGCTGTCCTCAGGCCCTGGACATGTCTATCACATCTCAAATACATACTGCATACTGGTGTCCTGCATGTCCCAGATGTTTCCCTGCTCAACACCAGTCCTCGAGGACGGGGACGGTCCACCCCTGGTCAACACCAGTCCTCGAGGACGGGGACGGTCCACCCCTGGTCAACACCAGTCCCTCGAGGACGGGGACGGTCCACCCCTGGCAACACCAGTCCTCGAGGACGGGGACGTCCACCCCTGGTCCACCACCCGAGGACCCCCCTGGTCAACACCAGTTCTCGAGGACGGGGACGGTTCCACCCCTGGTCAACACCATTCCTCGAGGACGGGGACGGTCCACCCCTGGTCAACACCAGTCCGCGGTCCACCCCTGGTCACACCAGTCCTCGAGGACGGGGACGGTCACCCAGTGGACGGGGACGGTCAACCCCTGGTCAACACCAGTTCTCGAGGACGGGGACGGTCCACCCCTGGTCAGACACCAGCCCTCGAGGACGGGGACGGTCCACCCCTGGTCAACCCAGTCCTCGGGACGGGGACGGTCCACCCCTGGTCAACCCAGTCCTCTCGAGGACGGGACGGTCCACCCATGGTCAACACCAGTCCTCGAGGACGGGGACGGTCCACCCCTGGTCAACACCAGTCCTCGAGGACGGGGACGGTCCACCCCTGGTCAACACCAGTCTCTCGAGTACGGGGACGGTCCACCCCTGGTCAACACCAGTTTTCCGAGGACGTCCGGGAACGTCCACCCCTGGTCACACCAGTTCTCGAGGACGGGGACGGTCCACCCCCTGGTCAACAACCAGTCCTCGAGGACGGGGACGTTCACCCCTGTCACACCAGTCCTCGAGGACGGGGACGGTCCCACCCCCCTGGGTCAACACCAGTCCTCGAGGACGGGGACGGTCCACCCCTGGTCAACACCATTCTCGAGGACGGGGACGGTCCACCCCTGGTCAACACCAGTCCTCGAGGACGGGACGGTCCACCCCTGGTCAAACACCAGTCCTCGCGAGGACGGGGACGGTCCACCCCTGGTTCAACACCAGGGACGGGGACTTTCACACCCTGGTCAACACCAGTCCTCGAGGACGGGGACGGTCCACCCCTGGTCAACACCAGTCCTCGCGGACGGGACGGTCACCCCTGGTCAACACCAGTCTCTCGGACGGGGACGGTCCACCCCTGGTCAACACCAGCCTCGACGTTCCCGGACGGGGACGGTCCACCCCCCTGGTTCAACACCAGTCCTCGAGGACGGACGGTTCACCCCTTGGTCACCCTCGAGGACGGGGACGGTCCACCCCTGGTCAACACCAGTCCTCGAGGACGGGGACGGTCCACCCCTGGTCAACACCAGTCCTCGAGGACGGGGACGGTCCACCCGGGCACACCAGCCCTCGAGGAGTGGGACGGTCCACCCCTGGTCAACCCATTCTCGAGGACAGGGACGGCCACCCGGTCAACCAGTTCTCGATGACGGGGACGGTCCACCCTGCTAGGACATGCAGGACACCAGTCCTCGAGGACGGGGACGGTCCCCACCCCTGGTCAACACCAGCCCCGAGGACGGGGGACGCCCCCCCCCCCCCCCCCCCCCCCCCCCCCCCCCCCCCCTGGTCTGGATGCACACCTTGAACAAGCTGAATGTGGTGAACTTTTAAATTCGTATGTTGAAAGAAACCTTAACGTAAAACTGTCTCCGTTGTCCTGCGTGAAAAGACATAACTGTCCCCTAACGGGTCAATTACTAGTCAGCGTCAAAGAATGATAAGAATAATGTGTTGAGGGAAGACAATGTTGGACATTAAAAGACTGTTGATTCATTTACGTTTGTATATGTCCCTTTAATTACAGAGAACCACGGTAGTTTACACTTTAATTTATATAATTACATGATTGCTTCATGTTTGGGGGCTGCATGCATCAGGCGGGAAACATTCACCCCCCCCCCCCCCCACCCCCCCCCCCCCCCCAACACTAATGAGTCCAGACATCTGGGGACACCTGGACTCTCAGAGGACCGTCCAGACCTGCAGAAAGAACCCAGCTGGGATTTGAACCAGCAGCTTCATAGCTTCCAGACTGGTTTTAGGATGTTTCACAGCACACAAACATCTGCTCCAACGTTTATTTCACACACATGCCTCTTAAACAACTTGACCTGATACTCTGAATAACTCAACCTCTGCTCCCCGTTAGATTTAGTTTTCATTTTAACAGCTGCTCACCCCCAAAACCTCTTAAATACTTTATTGATCCTGACCATTGAGGTCCAAACACCTCGGAGACAACTACTCCCATGATGCCTTGTGGTTTGTGCAGCTCTCCGCCCACTAAACTCTCTGGTACTTTTAAATCCTTCCTCTGGCAGCATTTGATATGATTCAATTATTCATGTTCTGGAGCCCCCCCCCCCCCCCCCCCCCCCCCCCCCCCCCCGGACAGGTCTGGGATCTGGATCTGGACCACAACGTGACGCTGACGCACCCCCCCCCCCCCCCCCCCCCCCCCCCTGTTCTCTGGTGGACATCTAGTGGAAAGAAAATCCAGTCAAGCAAAAAACATAATTCTTCATTTATTAATTAAAAAAAAGTGTCCAGTATGACATATTTGGACGGGTTAGACGTCTCTGTGACAGCTGGACTGAAGCTGCTAATATTCCACAGGATGTTGGCTCCGCCCACTGTCCATCACTGCTCGCTCATGTCGGCTCCGCCCCACTGTCCATCACTGCTCGCTCATGTCGGCTCCGCCCACTGTACATCACTGCTCCACTGCTCGCTCATGTCGGCTCCGCCCACTCTCCATCACTGCTCTCTCATGTCGGCTCCGCCCACTCTCCATCACTGCTCTCTCATGTCGGCTCCGCCCACTGTACATCACTGCTCGCTCATTCGGCTCCGCCCACTCTCCATCACTGCTCTCTCATGTTGGCTCCGCCCACTGTCCATCACTGCTTGTTCATGTCGGCTCCGCCCACTGTCCATCACTGCTCGCTCATGTTGGCTCCGCCCACTGTCCGTTGCTGAACTTCAGAGGTGGCAGAACGTTGATGGAGAACCTTTGATCTAACTGGTCTGAACGGATCAAATCTGGTCTGAACCAGGTGGCTCTCAGGTGGATCTCAGGTGGTTCTCAGGTGGCTCTCAGGTGGCTCTCAGGTGGCTCTCAGGTGGTTCTCAGGTGGATCTCAGGTGTATCTCAGGTGGCTCTTAGGTGGTTCTCAGGTGGATCTCAGGTGGATCTCAGGTAGCTCCCAGGTGGCTCTCAGGTGGATCTCAGGTGGCTCTCAGGTAGCTCTCAGGTAGCTCTCAGGTGGATTTCAGGTGATTCTCAGGTGGTTCTCAGGCTCCCAGGTGGATCTCAGGTGGTTCTCAGGTGATTCTCAGGTGACTCCCCGTTGGCTCCCAGGTGGATCTCAGGTGGTTCTCAGGTGATTCTCAGGTGACTCCCCGTTGGCTCCCAGGTGGATCTCAGGTGGTTCTCAGGTGGTTCTCAGGTGACTCCCCGTTGGCTCCCAGGTGGCTCTCAGGTGGATCTCAGGTGATTCTCAGGTGGTTCTCAGGTGGCTCTCAGGTAGCTCTCAGGTGGATCTCAGGTGATTCTCAGGTGATTCTCAGGTGATTCTCAGGTGGATCTCAGGTGGCTCCCAGGTAGCTCTTAGGTGGATCTCAGGTGGCTCTCAGGTAGCTCTCAGGTGGATCTCAGGTGATTCTCAGGTGGTTCTCAGGTGGCTCTCAGGTGATTCTCAGGTGGTTCTCAGGTGACTCCCCGTTGGCTCTCAGGTGAATCTCAGGTAGCTCTCAGGTGGTTCTCAGGTAGCTCTCAGGTAGCTCTCAGGTGGATCTCAGGTTATTCTCAGGTGACTCCCCGTTGGCTCTCAGGTAGCTCTCAGGTGGATCTCAGGTGATTCTCAGGTGGATCTCAGGTGATTCTCAGGTGGCTCCCAGGTGGATCTCAGGTGGTTCTCAGGTGATTCTCAGGTGACTCCCCGTTGGCTCTCAGGTGTATTTCAGGTAGCTCTCAGGTAGCTCTCAGGTGGGCCTTCTTGTGCACATCATGACAAACGTCTCACTGAAACTGATGGCTAAAAATATATCTAATAAAATTAATAATAAAACAAATAAATAAAATCTGTTTCTAGAATGATTCCTTATAGTCCAGATTATGTTGTTTGGGGTAAAAAGCTCCAACTGGACCGCTGGGCCGGACCGGACCGGACCGGACCGGACCGGACCGGACCGGACCGGACCGGACCGGACCGGTCCAGTCTGCTGTCACGGTCCAACGAGCAGTAGGTCATTTAAAACGATCATAGGTCGGTATCATTCGCTCCTCAGACGTCACTGATTGGCGCCACCTGTCCCCTTCTCTGGATCATCAGAGGACGTCTTCAGCCGCCGTCCACCGTCCTCTGACTTCGTCTCTCGGTCCTGTATTGATGGAGTCTGCGTCATGTCCTCCTTGTCCTCCACCTGAGTGACCCTGCAGTCTCTAATGTCCTCCACGTCCTCCCTGACCTCCACCTGAGTGACCCTGCAGTCTCTAATGTCCTCCACGTCCTCCCTCCTCCCTGTCCTCCACCTGAGTGACCCTGCAGTCTCTAATGTCCTCCACGTCCTCCCTGACCTCCACCTGAGTGACCCTGCAGTCTCTAATGTCCTCCACGTCCTCCCTGTCCTCCACCTGAGTGACCCTGCAGTCTCTAATGTCCTCCATCTCCATCAGGTCGTCCTTCTCTTGACTCGGCGTTGTCCTCACCGTTGTCCCTGACTTCTTTGTGCTGTTCTCAGGTTCTTCAACACCTGAAATGGAAACGTCTCCCTGGTTACTGGCTGCTGGACTGATTGTCCCTCTTCCTGATACAAGCGCATGTCCAGAAGTGTCACCAGATGTTTCTCCTTCCTCTGTCATGGTGACAACTGAGAACTCTCTCTTGCTGTCAGCTCTAACAATGGTCACACCTGTCACTCTGCTGCCTTCCAGGTGAGGACAAGCTGAAAGGAGACAAGCTGCTCAGTTTATCTTTAAGATCAGACGGAGAAGCTTCAGAAGCTTCAGGATCAGCTGCTGGAAGCTTCGCTGATTTCAGAATCCCAGCTCTCTTTATTTCTGTCTTCTCCTCCGTCTTTGGGATCGTGTTTCCTCGCGTCTCCTCGACAGCGACTGAGTCCACCGGAGACGTTACCGTCGCTGTCTGCAGGTGAAGACGAAGCGGGCCTGTGAGGGATCGGTTCTGGCCAGGTGTTGATGGTGGTGGAGTGGTGTTTACGGGCCCAGCAGTCCCGGCAGGTGAGGGGGGGCGGAGCTGTGCTGGGCTGCCCCTTGGTTCCAGGGATGAGGATGAATCAGGTTCTTGGCTGGACCCGTCTGGGCCCGGCGAGAGTTTGGGGCTCGGTGTGGGACCAGGGGACGACGGCACGTTCCTGGCGGCGCCGTTGGAGCTCGGTGACTCGGCCAGGGAGGCGAGCGGGGAGGAGCCTAAGCTTATTAAAGGTAGACCAGCTCCAAAGCCCGGCGGCAGGTCCGGGCTGGAGCTCGGGTCTGGGGGAGTCCGGTCCACTGAGAAGCCTTTGCTAGAAAGTTCTTTCTGACCCGCAGCCATGAAACCTGGAATGGACGTCGGCATGGGGATGATGGGCGTGGAGGTCTGCAGCGGTCCAGGTACGAACGCCTCCTCAGCCTTGAACACCTTACCGCCCAGATTCATTCCTCTTTCAGACGAGATGGGGAGGAGAACGGAGGTGGAAGCCTGATTCTTACTTTGGGTCGAGGTTGAATTAACAGAACCTGAGCTTTTAGCACCAGGTTTTCCGGCGTCATCCCTCGCTGCCAGCGGAGCTTCCTCCACAACGGCAGGCGGCTGCTGAAAGATAAACTGGACCTCTCCGGACTCCCTCCTGCCGTCTTTCACCCTCATGCCTGACGGGTCGCTGCCACGTCTCAGTCCAAAGATGGTCACGCTCTTTTTCCGTTTCCCCGCGTTAGCAGCTACGCCGTTGGCGCCGTCTGCAGGCGATCGGGTCTCCTTGAACATGCTTCTCAGGTTGTAGCCGGCCTCCTTCCTCTCCTCGCTGTCCTGGGATCGGTCCAGCTGGTCCCCTGACGCAGCCAACGGGCTAGCGCCGCCATGGAGCTTCTTATCGGTGTGTATCACCCGAAACCTGACAGGATCAAGACACATTGATCATCCACATCGGTTTCTCATCACGCTGCTTCTGCTTCAACTGTGAAATAAACTCTGCACCGGTACCTCCCGACGGAGAAGACCGTCTGCTCTCCGGGTCGCTGCTTGAGGCGGGGCGTCCTGCTTTGTCTGCGACCCTTTTTAGCTCGAACCTGGGCGCAGAGGTGGCAGGTGTTGTGGTCGGTGCCTGAGTGGACCGTGTGAAGGTGAGGAGGAACTCCACCGATGGACTCTTTACGTAACCTGGACATCAATGAGATCCTAAAATTAGATCGAGCCATTTCTGTGGGATCCTCAAGCCTGCTGGCCTTTGAAACTGACTTTGGAAGAAAGAAAAACACCGTATTGACCCGAATATAGAACGACTCAGATTATAAGACGACCCATATTTTTCAGATATCATTCTGCGAAAATAAAAATATGTTAAAGACAGGAGGTTATTCATCAAACAACTCCTTATTGTACAATCATTGTAGAAAAACTCACACAGAGATAACATTTTTTCTGTATTGTTAAACTACCATATTTAAGGTAAGGAACGTGTCAGGTTTCCATGTTATTGATGATCAAGGTATAGTACTATTTGATAAACTGTTGTTTATTATGTTAATAAACATCAGATCTGCTCCATGTGATGCTCCATTCTTACAGATTACGTTGGTGCGGCTCCATCTAGTGGCGAAGATGTGTAACGACAACAGAAAAGTCAAGACCTCGATTATAAGACGAGTCCCGCTAGAGTAAAATATTGTCCTATATTTGGGCCAATACGGTAATAAAGAATCAATACAAGGACAGCAACTGGCACAAAAAAAAATCAGGAAGAACATTGTTAAAACATTAACAAAAACCTTATGACCACTTTAATTATACAGCTGGTTACTGGATATGGCCTCAACAGCTCCAACCTGTCAGGCAACAAACTCTACAGGACCTCTGAAGGTGAAGGTCTCCTTCTCCTGGATCAGGGATGATCCAGGTGAAGGTCTCCTTCACCTGGATCATCCCTGATCCAGGAGATGATCCTGGATCCTGGTCCTGGATCATCTCCTGGATCAGGGATGATCCAGGAGATGATCCTGGATCATCCCTGATCCAGGATCATCTCCTGGATCATCCCTGATCCAGGAGATGATCCTGGATACTGATCGTGGTTCAGGGATGATCCAGGTGAAGGAGACCTTCACCTGGATCATCCCTGATCCAGGAGATGATCCTGGATCTTGATCCTGGTTCAGGGATGATCCAGGTAAAGGAGACCTTCTCCTGGATCATCCCTGATCCAGGAGATGATCCTGGATCTTGATCCTGGTTCAGGGATGATCCAGGTGAAGGTCTCCTTCAGGATCATCCCTGATCCAGGAGATGATCCTGGATCCTGATCCTGGTTCAGGGATGATCCAGGTGAAGGAGACCTTCACCTGGATCATCCCTGATCCAGGAGATGATCCTGGATCCTGATCCTGGTTCAGGGATGATCCAGGTGAAGGTCTCCTTCAGGATCATCCCTGATCCAGGAGATGATCCTGGATCCTGATCCTGGATCAGGGATGATCCTGAAAGAGAACTTCTCCTGGATCATCCCTGATCCAGGAGATGATCCTGGATCTTGATCCTGGTTCAGGGATGATCCAGGTGAAGGTCTCCTTCAGGATCATCCCTGATCCAGGAGATGATCCTGGATCCTGATCCTGGATCAGGGATGATCCTGAAGGAGAACTTCTCCTGGATCATCCCTGATCCAGGAGATGATCCTGGATCTTGATCTTGGTTCAGGGATCATCCAGGTGAAGGAGACCTTCACCTGGATCATCCCTGATCCATGAGATGATCCTGGATCCTGATCCTGGTTCAGGGATGATCCAGGTGAAGGAGACCTTCACCTGGATCATCCCTGATCCAGGAGATGATCCTGGATCTTGATCCTGGTTCAGGGATGATCCAGGTGAAGGTCTCCTTCAGGATCATCCCTGATCCAGGAGATGATCCTGGATCCTGATCCTGGATCAGGGATGATCCTGAAGGAGAACTTCTCCTGGATCATCCCTGATCCAGGAGATGATCCAGGATCTTGATCTTGGTTCAGGGATCATCCAGGTGAAGGAGACCTTCTCCTGGATCATCCCTGATCCAGGAGATGATCCAGGATCTTGATCTTGGTTCAGGGATCATCCAGGTGAAGGAGACCTTCTCCTGGATCATCCCTGATCCAGGAGATGATCCTGGATCCTGGTCCTGGTTCAGGGATGATCCAGGTGAAGGTCTCCTTCAGGATCATCCCTGATCCATGAGATGATCCTGGATCTTGATCCTGGTTCAGGGATGATCCAGGTGAAGGTCTCCTTCAGGATCATCCCTGATCCAGGAGATGATCCTGGATCCTGGTCCTGGTTCAGGGATGATCCAGGTGAAGGAGACCTTCTCCTGGATCAACCCTGGTCAACCCTGCTCCTTGATTTGCTTCCTTGGACCACCATCGGTAGTAACTCACTGCAGAGATTTACGTCTCTGGCTGCTCTGATCATCGGACCATTTTCCAGATTTTTCCAACATGTTTACAACAAGAGCAGACTGTTTTTGTTCAGTGGTACGAAATGGCTGTGAACCCTTTGAAATTAACTTTAAAATTTGTCACAAAATCTGATCTTCATCTAAGTGACAATAAAAAGACAAACACAATGTTCTTCAACTGATAACAACCTAGAAATAATAATTCATTGTAATGAAGGTCCATGAGGTTGATTATGGTTTTATGGTGACATCTGGGACTGCTTTTGGCTATGTGGCAAGTTATTTTGGTGACATACCGCTTCATTTTAAAAGTGACAGTTTAAAAGAAAATCATTTTTCATTAGGATGCTAACGTGCTTGTATCTGAAGGAGCTTACCTGGGATCATGGCGTACACAGACGTTGTTTCCCAACATCTCCTGGAATGCTTCCATATTGGCTGGAGGTGACAAAAACAACCCCAGTTAGAAATCCAATGACCATCAAACCCGCTACAAAATAAGGCTTTGTTTAGAGGACATGTATAATGTAAAGTCTTTTATCAGAGCTAATATCTGGCTGTCTGCAGTGACTGTCATGGTTTAGGTCAGCCATGGCAGTCTCAGGTGTTTTGTGTCAAGTTGGGTCACTCCTTGTCTCTTGTCTGCTGTTTCCTGTTTTACTTTGAAGGTCTGTCTTGTCTCGGTTGTTTTCTGCTTTGCTTCCTCCCCCTCGTTACCTTGATCCCCTGCACCTGCCTCTCATTTGTTGACCTGTGTATTTAAGTCTTGTCATCTCTGGTCTGGTCTCTGCTGGTCCGTTGTCTTCTGTCCTGAGTTTCTCACCTGGTTTTTCTGCTTGTTTTCTCCTGACTGGATATCTGTTTGTTTCCCTGGAATTTAAGTTTAGTTTGTATTTTTGGATTTATGTTTTCTGGACTTTTGTGTTTTTGTTTAAACCCTTTTGTTTTTGCGAACTCCTGCTCTTGGGTCCTTCATCCCACCTCAAATCCTGACAGAAACCTCTGAAAAAGTTCTCTTGGTGATGATTAGGGCAGTAGAGAGAAGTTTCTTGGAGCTGTTATCCAGAGTGGTCATGAAGAGTCTCCCAGTAGACAGAGAGGGTGATACTGGGATGCTGCTGTTATCAGAGTGGTCATGAAGAGTCTCCCAGTAGACAGAGAGGGTGATACTGGGATGCTGCTGTTATCCAGAGTGTATCCAGAGTATCCAGAGCATGTTCAAGTCACCGCACTGAGGCTCTGCAGGTCTGTTAGCATTAGGGTTGCCAACTCCCTGAAGCTGGAAAGAGGGACATTTTTTGGACGGGGGGTTTGGGGGTCCTCCCCCAGAAAATTTTGTGTTTCTTAGATGCAATTTCCTGCATTTTAAGGTATTTAAAAAGACTGACGTCTTGCCACCCTACCCATGCTAGAAATGATGATGTTTTCTTATCCAGACCACAATGCTACTAATTTCAGGATAATTTTGTGAAATTAATTATGCATGTTGTACACAACTTGTGTGCAACATGGGCCGGTCAGTTAGCTTTTAGAATGCCATCGTTTACGCTGGTGAACAATTTGTAGACAGAATGGTGCGGCAAGTTAACATTTGCATTGTCGGCGGCATATGAGTGTGTTTTCAACATTAAGCCCATATGTGTCCAGACAGGAAAGGAGAGCCTTATGTGTGCCATTCGCAAATGTTTTCGTAGAAATCCAACAACTTGGACATTACGCCACCGAACGCGGAAAAGTAGCTCACACACACTGGAAACATTTTTCTGTTGCCCTTGTTAGAGGCATCGCTAGCGAGTGAAAAATAAAGGGGGTCACCATCACCTGAAGAAAGATCGGAGACTATTTTCCCCACAGTGCTTGGACCCAACACATTCATGGTGATCATCTCCGCTTTGGTTCTTCCCAACTACATCTTCTTAGCGACACTCGAGTCTTGAAATAAAGCCCGTTTAATTTCACGGTGCAGTCAGCGCTGTTATAGCTGTGGCCGTGTTTCATGGTGTGGTATATTTAGGACACCTCGCATTGCAGAAATGTTGTCAATTTCAGCAGTAGATGCGGCGAAGAATGAAGTGATGTTGCTTGCTCCTTTTGCTAGCACAGCCTTTATTGACACTCGGTGTCTTCATGACGGGATGAGTCGTGCTCGCCACCATGGCCAATCGATATCGCGCGGCGGCATAAAGTACAAAATGCTCTTCTAGGGTCTGTAGTGGCTTTAACCCACGACCTTTTTGTTTCCCATTCCTTGTTTTAGCTGTAAAGCCTCTTTTTTTAGCTGGTTCATCCATTTCCCTTAGTAAACTTCACTGATTACAACCGTCTCCCATAGCAACGCATACATGCAGGTCTCGGCGTAGCCAATCACAGTTCAGAATGTGTCATCATACACCAGTCTGTTATCATTGGACAAAATACTTTGTAATCATTGAGTTTTGGGGCATAGTAGCCTATCAAAACTCCCTGTTTATAATGTGTCATCAATCAGCAGTCTATCACTGGACGAAATGCTTCATAAACATTCCATTAAAAAATGCTGTCAAGACTATGATTGAAATGCGGGACGAGAGCAGTTCTTCACGGGGCAAATAAAATTCACCTAAAAAACGGGATGGCCCGGAAAATCGGGACGGTTGGTAACCCTAAAGTCAGCGGACCGAGGCTCTGCAGGTCTGTTAGCAGTTAAAGTTCAGAAAATCACCCTCTTCTCTCCAGAAAGTCTGCTTAGATGGGAACCAGAGCAGAGATGTTTGCCTAAAACAAGTCCAGTGGTGGAGAAGCTTTCATTCTGCTCAGGACCAGATGACTTTTTATCACATCCTGATATTTTTTTATACTTTTTCACCCACCTGCTTCTTTTTCTTTAATGTAATTCTTGATATATCCTGGATTTAACAGCAAACATTAATGACACGTCTCTGCTGGATCAGGTTCACGCCCCCCCCATGGCGTCTCGATCCAGGGATACTTATGTTTTTACAGCATCACATTGGTCTAATCAAAGACTGTAACAGTGAAACAGCAGAACACAAGCCAAGAAAAGAAATGAGACAGACGATGGTACAGGAAACCCTTCTTACCTTCATTCTCCAGGATACATTTCAGGATCTGCTCCACTGTGTCCTGGTTTCCTTCATGCTCCTCTGAAATGCA
This sequence comes from Hirundichthys speculiger, assembly GCA_018398805.1. Taxonomy (NCBI): domain Eukaryota; kingdom Metazoa; phylum Chordata; class Actinopteri; order Beloniformes; family Exocoetidae; genus Hirundichthys; species Hirundichthys speculiger. Next base: position 15,613 of record JAGFBZ010001077.1, read on the forward strand.
GAAAAACAGCACACGGAGATACAAATTCAGCTCACTTTTTCCAAACAGCGGTGTCGTCTTTCTGGACGGACGACGGCTGAACACATTCATGGTGCTTCATGTTGGAGGAATTAAAGCAGGAAAACTGAATGAAGCCACAGTAACTAAACGACTAAAGGGTTAAAACTGTAGCTACCATTTGTTTTTGTTCCTTAAAAGAAAATCCAACAAAAAGATAAATTAACTAGATAGTAATGAATAAAAAAGACATGTTTCTGACTTTAGAAACCAGGTACAGGAGATGTTGTGGCGTCTACGTAGACTCAGAGCGAGCTCACGTTTGAGAACGTTCATGTGTCCGAGTGCTGGTAACACAATCTTTGAGGACAACCACGAACGCCACAACCAGCTCCTGATGTGGGGCCTCATCACCACATCTGTAATCCTGTTCAGTCACGTGACCGGTCTCATCACATTGTTAATTAGCAGATGCTCTGACGAGCGTTCCCGTGGTCATTGACGTTGGCGTCCTTCAGATGAACTGTCAGTCGAGCATGCAGTCCCCCAACGTCTACAGAGGGTTAATTAAGGTGCTACAGGACAACCGTACAGGACAACCGTACACTGCACAGATAACTGTAACAGCTCTAACACCTATCAACTGTTACAGCTGTTACAGAATAAAAAACAACAGACAGCTGTAAAAGTTGATTCTATCAACTGTTACATATCAACTATGTTACATATGTTACAGCTGTAACAGCTGTAACAGTTATCAACTGTTACAGCTGTTACAGCTATCAACTGTTACAGATGTTACAGCTATCAACTTTTACAGCTGTCTGTTGTTTTTTATTCTGTTATAGCTGTAACAGTTGATAGCTGTAACAGCTGTAACAGTTGATAACTGTTACAACTGTAACATATGTAACAGTTGATAACTGTTACAACTGTAACATATGTAACAGTTGATAGCTGTAACAGCTATCAACTTTTACAGATGTTACAGCTATCAACTGTTACATATGTTACAGTTGTAACAGTTATCAACTGTTACAGCTATCAACTGTTACAGATGTTACAGCTATCAACTGTTACAGATGTTACAGTTGTCTGTAACAGTTATGACAGCTGTTACAGCTGCCATAACTGTAACAGACAGCTGTTGTAGCTGTATCAGTTATAAACTGTTTCAGCTGTAACAGAATAAAAAAATCAACAGACAGCTGTAACAGTTATCAACTGTTACAGATGTTACAGCTATCAACTGTTACATATGTTACAGTTGTAACAGTTATCAACTGTTACAGCTATTAACTGTTACAGATGTTACAGCTATCAACTGTTACAGATGTTACAATTGTCTGTAACAGTTATGACAGCTGTTACAGCTGTAACAGTTGATAACTGTTACAACTCAACTGTAACAGTTAATAACTGTTACAGCTGTGACAGCTGTAACAGACAACTGTAACATCTGCAACAGAATAAAAATAACAGATGGCAGCTGCTACAGCCTTCTGTTATTTTTTCTCTGTTACAGCTGTGTCTCTTTTTTTATTCAATTTCTGATGTTACAGTTGTCTGTTAAAACTGTTACAGTTGTTACAGACAATTGTAACAGATGTAACAGATGCAACAGCTGTAACAGACAACTTTAACATCTGAGCTGTAACAGCTTCAGACGGAGCAAATGTGTTTAGATGTTCTCTCGTGTCATCACACATTTCCCATAATGCTCTACTGTGATGATGTCATGCAGCTCGTCTTTTCGTGGGACCCTCCTCCGCTCTGACCTACCGTCCTCATTTCCTCCAAGCTTCTCCTCCTCCTCCTCCTCCTCCTCCTCCTCCTCCACGTCTCCAGTCCGGCAGCGGTATCCCTTCTTCTTCAGCAGGTGGCAGATGAGGAAGCCCAGCAGTCCGGTCATGAAGAAGAGGAAGACCACCAGGAAGATCATGTAGGGCGGAGGGGGCTCCCCCACCCCGGAGGCCTCCAGCTCAGTCATGACGTGGCTTTAATCTGAGAGCAAGACAGATTTTATATCAGTTGGTGCTGACCATCCTGGACCTCCGCTGGTTCTAGCTTCAACCTTTCAGGTAAGAACTTGGTTCGTGTTTGGCTTTCTGAGGTCGGATCAGCTGCTACGACCAGAACTGGTTAGAAGAGGACCTTCATACCTTCATACCCTCCTAACCCTAACCCATCTGCTGTGAGATGTTCTCACCAAAGGACAGCACGTGAAAAACTGACACTGGTTCCTTTAAACCCGTGTGCTGGTTCACGCTGTCTCCACATCCCATCAGGACCGGTCCATAACCCTCCACTGGTCCAGCTGCTCCTACCAGGACAGCGCTCCAGTAAACCATCTTCTCCAGGACCTTTCCAGTCTGCTTTCAGCTCTGGTCTTAGTGCCAGTCAGACCAGTCTCAGACACCTGATCCAACCTTTATTACACCGGTCCACTTTTTAACGTGCCAGAACTGAAGAACCGGACCTGACAGTCAGACGCTGCTAATCATCAGCCCGTTAATGAAATGATGTCCTGCAGCTCTGCAGACCTCTCTGCTCTTTATTTATCTTTTGTCTGGAGCATTTAGATGTGTGTTAACACAATGCCAAGAGGGAAAGACATCACCACCAGTCTTAAAGAAGCAACTGTTTCTGCATCCAAACAGTTGATTGTTGGATGTTCTGCAGTGTAAGTGGAGAAGACAGGAGCAGATGTCTCCTTATCCCAGGATCAAACCGTCCACGACAGCAGAAAAAGACAGAACGAGGAGGTTTCATTTGGAGGAGTTGAAGCTTCCTCTGTCTCCTGACTTCTGTTTCATGGATGGACAACAGTTGTCTGTCCTTCATCCAGCTCTCAGAGATGAAGACAACGGCTCGGTCGCTGATCTGAAGATCTGACAGGTCTGAGGTCTGCATCAAGACAACTGGAAAAGTAGAACCATAAAGTCCAGAGCTCAGCCCAACTGAAGGTGACAGGACCTTCAGAGAGTTAGCGAACCAGAACCAGAACCTCCATCAGCTGGAGCAAAGCTGGAAACAAAATGGACCAAAGCTGCTCCACCGAGAAGCCGCAGATGAATAAAGTCACACAGGTGGACATACAAGCTACCGGGTCTGAGCTCAGCCCGCGGGGCTTTTGGGGTTTCTTTTTTACGTGTGTTTTGCATATTCCTGAATATGACCGAATTTAAAACATTTTCAGAGACCAACCTGGTTTCTGTTTGACTGATCACAAGATTCTTGAGGCCTTTCTGAGGAAATATAAACTGCTTTTCACGCCAACAGAGAAGAGAGATCTAATTCAGATTATTAAAGTTTAAAGACGAGATTAAAGAGAGAGAAGATTCACCTTCACACATCTGGACTGTTGACGAGCTTCACTGTAACCTGTGATCCGTTTACAGAGAAAAATGTGTTTTACGTCTACATGCTGCAGACGATCACAGCTCTCACCTGAAACAGGAAGTTCTGCCAGGGTCCGGCTCAGCAGCAGCAGGTCCATCCACGCGTGAACGGCAGCATGGTGGTAAAACAGAGCAGGATCCAGTGAGACCGGGTCAGAGCAGAACCAGAGGATGTGTGCGTCGCAGGGCTGAAAGCAGGCAGGCATGTGTTCCCTTCCCGCCCTCTCTGTCTATCTCCACGGGGGGGGGGGGGGGGGGGGGGGGGGGGGGGTCGAGGCCCAAGGACGGCGTGAGAGAGGGAGGAGAGAGAAAAGAAACAAGGGGAAGGGGACGTCACCCTCCTCCTCCTCTGTCACAAAAACCTTTAAAATGACTGTTTATATCCTTCAACATCTGAATAGTTCAGCACATTTAATAATAAACAGACGTAAAGATGCAGCTCATGAACGTAGGAGCTTATCAGCGTCGCCCTCCAGCTGTCTTATCAGCTCTCCCTCCGTCTCTCTCACTCCTTTATCAGCACCAGTTTGCTCTAAACGTTGTGGTGGTGGACCAACGATAGCCGGTATCACCAGCAGCCACCTCCAAACACCTCCCAGACAGCTGCGTCAGCGGCGGCTCACGGCCCAGATCAGCTGGGATGGTACACCTGAAGAAGTTCTGGTTGGTGGAGTTCTTCGAGAACAAACACGGCTCAATACATTCAGTATTTATTATAAAACGCAGGATCGTCGTCTGTAAAGTTACTGGACAAACACCCACAGCTTTTCTACTGAGCGCCGCTGAAGCCCCTCCTTCCTGTCAATCAAAAGCCATTTCCATTATTATATTATTACGTTGCTTTATCAACTTTATAAGGAACTTCGTGTGTTGTAACAATGCTTCTTGGCATAAATTCTCCTGCTGCTGGAAAGCCTGATTACTTCCCTTAGAAATGGAGCCACATCTGTCAGGAACATCTGGATGTGGGTCAACCCACGACTCTTGGTCGGTGTTGCTTGGTGGATTGGATGACCGATGTCTGATGAAACAAGACGTCCTGGAAATTTAACGGTTTTAATGAACTCAGTGGACCAACGGGCCTCAGTAACGTGGAAGAACCAGACCCAGACTGAACCAGAACCAGACTGAACCAGAACCAGAACCAGAACCAGAACCAGACTGGCGTATCGTCCTGCAGACCTGTAGCCTACGGCTAATCAGAGCTGACAGGGTCAGGGGCCATTACACGGATCCTGGTCTTCGGTTTGCTGATGCTACCAAGGCTCCAGATGAGTCAAACGTGGCGGCGCCGATCCTCGGACCAGACACCAACCGACCGCAGCAGCAGGGTCCATCCTCACCGGTACCGGGGCACCAGGAGCTCAGAACCAGAGGACATATCAACAGCAAACAAACAAAAAACACCTGTTTGTACCTGTACCTCAAAAACACCTGAGGATGTTTCAACCCCACAGATGTTCCTGACAGATGTGGCTCCATTCAGAAGGGAAATAATCAGGCTTTCCAATGATATAAGATTTAATGTCAGGAAGTGAAATAATCTACCGAACACAGACTTGATGTGCTACAAAACAAACTCAGTAGAAGTTGGCTGTTCAGGTGTGGAAGCCTGTTCAGGAGCCACCTGGTGGTCAGTTGAGGAACTGCAACACAACACAAAGGTGTTTCCTTCACTGCCTTTCAAAGCTGCTGGTTTCAGTCGTCATCCGCTTGACTACGAGGTCAGGAATCGAACCAGCGGCTGCTGACCGCTCCGCCTCCTGATCCACAGCCCGTAAAGGTGACATCATCTGATGTCACGCTGGCGTGGAAATACTGCGGCCTTGTTTCTCTTCACAAACGCACGTAGCACTAACACGCGCCTCGAAGGTTTCCCAGACTGCACTGCGTGAACCCCGTTTTCACGTGTCCGTCTTGGTGGTGGGGGGGGGGGGGGGGGGGGGGGGGGGGGGGGGGGGGTTGCAGCACAGCATGCGCCCCCGAGCATGAGCATGAACATCCAGGGGTCCGTGCACAGGCAGGACATGCAAAATGAACCAACGAAGCACTGTAAAAAAAAAAAATAAAAATGTAATATAACAAAGTTTTACTGTCTATTTCACAGATTTTTTTTTCGTATTTTTCGTATTTTTAAAATACCATTTAATTTACAAAAACAGACTGTGATTTTACATGTTTAATGTAAAATAACATTAAATCCCTGTAACTGTGAAAACACAATATTACTGTTCTTTTACAAAAAAAAACCCCATTATAAATACATATATTTATTGTTAAAATACGTTCACAAATATATCGTAATTTCACAAATATTTGTCTGTTATTTAAGGAAATAAACTGTAAAACTGCTAGTGATCTGGCAGGTCCTTTTGGGTCGTTTCCCAGCATCCTTTGCAGCCCTGGTTGTTTAGGTGCTTATCTGTGTTTATTTGTTAGCTATGTGATTTAATGCTAGCATGTAAAGTCTGTTGCTGGTTTGGACCCCCCCCCCCCCCCCCCCCCCACATTTAACATGTTAATCTGTGTCACCCTGAGTTAAGTCTGTCTGTGGTCGAATCAGAACCCGTGAGTTTGTTTAATGAAGTGTGTAAAACTAAACTTGTACTGGGCAAAAACAGGAAGTTGATAAAAATACTCCTTTAGCTAGCGCCATGGCCGTCAGGTGTTGCAGACCAGGATCCACTACAATACAAAGGCTACAGTCCTTAAAATTGTAGCAATATTAAACCCAATATCTAGTTTTCAACAGTTTTTTTTACATGTTTTAAAAGATGAATCATTATTTTTTGTGTCATATGCTGTTAAATTACATCAAACACAAATTAATATAAAATTTCTTTACATAAAATAATGTAATTGAAACCAATTAATAACAGCACATTTCTGTAAATTTAGCATTATTATTCGTAATACAGCATTGTTTTAAAAATAAGGCAAAATCTTGTTAAAATTACAACTACAAACTGTATTTTAATTATGGAAAAAACTATATTTTTATGAGAAAGTATTTTTCTGTTATTTCACGTTATTTTTCTGGTGCCCCAGCTGCCGTAAAATTACTGTTTTTTACTTTTTTTTTTTTTTTTTTTTTTTTTACAGTGTGCGTTTGCGACCAAACCTGATGGTTAAATGGCTGTCAGAGAAAGAAATAAATGCAGATTAGAGAGGGAACATTTCCAACAGCAGAATTATTTACAGCTGTCAGTCATCTTAGCATCACATCTGGGCCTCCTTGTCTCCTTGTCTCCTCGTCTCCTCCATCCTCCTCCAGAAATATTCTGAAGGAAGTTTCACTTCCTGGAGGGGTGGAGCTAAAAGTGAAGATACACCAGTTCAGCTTTTCCAGACGTCTCTTCAACATCAGAGACATCTGACGAGGACATTGATCCCATATTTGAATCAGGACCAGATAGACTGAACGGTGGCTGGAAGCGAGGACGTCTCAGTCTGACCGTCTCCGTGAGACGCAGTCACCCGATCCGTCTCTCAGCAACCCACAACCCAAGCAGGAACCGTTGCCACGGCTTCAACCCACTGTCACTGTCTCTATCTCTATCTCTATCTCTCTCTCTCTCTATCTCTCTCTCTCTCTCTCTATCTCTATCTATCTCTATCTGTCTGTCTCTCTCTCTCTCTCTATCTATCTCTATATGTCTCTCTCTCTATCTCTATATGTGTCTCTCTATCTCTATCTCTCTCTATCTCTATCTGTCTCTCTCTCTCTCTCTCTCTCTCTCTCGATCTATCTCTATATGTCTCTCTCTCTATCTCTATATGTCTCTCTCTATCTCTATCTCTCTCTATCTCTCTCTGTCTCTGTCTCTCTCTCTCTCTCTATCTATCTATCTCTATATGTCTCTCTCTCTATCTCTATATGTCTCTCTCTATCTCTATCTCTCTCTATCTCTATCTCTGTCTCTCTCTCTCTCTCTCTCTCTCCTATCTCTATCTATCTCTATAGTCTCCTCCTCTCTCTATCTCTCTCTCTGTCTCTCTCTCTCTCTCTCTCTCTCTCTCTCTCTCCTCTCTCTCCTCTCTCTCTCTCTCTCTCTCTCTCTCTCTCTCTCTCTCTCCTCTCTCTCTCTCCTCTCTCTCTCTCTCTCTCTCTCTCTCTCTCTCTCTCTCTCTCTCTCTCTATCCCTCTCTCTCTCTCTCTCTCTCCTTCCAGCTCAGAGGGACACGATGAGATGACTCAGCACTATCGCGACCTCAGCAGTCGTCTCTCTACACTCACAGTTTCAACAGGACAGTTTGAAATAAAGATGGGAACAGACTGAATGACCTGACAGATGTGTGGTGTGTTGGTGAAGGGGCGTGGCTACGGAGAGGGGCGTGGCTACGGAGAGGGGCGGTACCTCGAAGAGCTCTGACATCACAGGGGTCTATTAAAGGCTGAGAGGCTTCCTGAAGCTGTTTCCCTTCATGTCGTGGAAGGTTTGCAGTCTAACGCTGTTTATTAACTCTTATTTCAAATAAACACTTTAACACTGATGACAAATGTTTGTGTGCAAATTCACAGTAATTACTACCTTTTTATGCTGTTCACCCTTTTTCTGTAATCTTTGAAAATCTTTTTAAAGCTCTTGAATTTGAAGGAGTGAAGAGAAGGGGTTACTTCATTTTATTGACTCATCAGTTTTATGTAAACTTCTGTCATGTTTAATCTGAATAATAATGTCATATTAATCTAGATTACTAGTGTTGCCTGTTTTCACGTAGCGTTCACATTTGTTTCCTGTCATTGGTTGAGTTTAGGCATCAAAACCACTCTTTAGATTTAGGAAAGACTCCTGGTTTAAACCCTCTCACTGTAATGAGGCGCTGCGAGATCCAGGAGCAGGAACAATCAGACAGGAGATGAACCAGAACCAGAACCAGAACCAGAACCAGCACAGCAGACAGACTGGCAGGGAAACGGGCAACACACTGACAAGACACAGGTGTGAACAATCAAGGAAGATGGGACCAGGGGAAGTCCACCAGAACCAGACACACAGAGAAACGGACCTCCAAACCAGAACAGCAATTAAAGCTGAACGCAGAACGGACGTCAGACCCAACAAAGAGGCTCTAGCAAACCCAGAGAACCAATCCAGAATCAATCCAGAACCAATCAAGAACAAAGCCAGAACCAATCCAGAACCAATCCTAACCTTTCCAGAACCAATCTAGAACCTATCCAGAACAAATCCAGAACCAATCCAGAATCAATCCAGAACCAATGCTGAAACATGACGAGACTCAGGTAACGACGAGCAAATCGGTTGAACTGGTGGACCCAACAAACATGGCAGTCATGGGGTTCTGGAACATGGTGTTGTCCAGTCACTGGTAGCTCAGGTGATCCAGAACCAATCCAGAACTAATCCAGAACAAATCCAGAACAAATCCAGACCAATCCAGAACCAATCCAGACCAATCCAGAACCAATTCAGAATCAATCCAGACCTTTCTAGAACCAATCTAGAACCTATCCAGAACAAATCCAGAATTAATCCAGAACAAATCCAGACCAATCCAGAACCAGTCCAGAATCAATCCAGACCTTTCCAGAACCAATCCAGAATCAATCCAGAACCAATACTGAAACGTGACGAGACTCAGGTAACAACGACCAAAACGGTTGAACTGGTGGACCCAACAAACATGGCAGTCATGGGGTTCTGGAACATGGTGTTGTCCAGTCACTGGTAGCTCAGGTGATCCAGAACCAATCCAGAACTAATCCAGAACTAATCCAGAACAAATCCAGACCAATCAAGAACCAATCCAGAACTAATCCAGAACAAATCCAGACCAATCCAGAACCAATCCAGAATCAATCCAGACCTTTCTAGAACCAATCTAGAACCTATCCAGAACAAATCCAGAATTAATCCAGACCTTTCCAGAACCAATCCAGAACAAATCCAGACCAATCAAGAACCAATCCAGAATCAATCCAGAACCAATACTGAAACGTGACGAGACTCAGGTAACAACGACCAAAACGGTTGAACTGGTGGACCCAACAAACATGGCAGTCATGGGGTTCTGGAACATGGTGTTGTCCAGTCACTGGTAGCTCAGGTGATCCAGAACCAATCCAGAACTAATCCAGAACAAATCCAGAACAAATCCAGACCAATCAGAACCAATCCAGAACTAATCCAGAACAAATCCAGACCAATCCAGAACCAATCCAGAATCAATCCAGACCTTTCTAGAACCAATCTAGAACCTATCCAGAACAAATCCAGAATTAATCCAGACCTTTCCAGAACCAATCCAGAACAAATCCAGACCAATCAAGAACCAATCCAGAATCAATCCAGACCTTTCCAGAACCAATCTAGAACCTATCCAGAACAAATCCAGAATCAATCAGACCTTTCCAGAATCAATCCAGAACCAATCCAGAACAAAGCCAGAACCAATCCAGAATCAATCCAGAACAAATCCAGAATCAATCCAGACCTATCCAGAACCAATCAAGAACAAATCCAGAATCAATCCAGACCTATCCAGAACCAATCCAGAACAAATCCAGAATCAATCAGACCTTTCCAGAATCAATCCAGAACCAATCCAGAACAAAGCCAGAACCAATCCAGAATCAATCCAGAACAAATCCAGAATCAATCCAGACCTTTCCAGAACCAATCTAGAACCTATCCAGAACCAATCCAGAATCAATCCAGACCTTTCCAGAACCAATCCAGAACAAACCCAGAACTTATCCAGACCAATCCAGAATTTATCCAGAACCAATCCAGAACAGTCCACTCCCAGAAGTTAAAGGAATCCTCTCTTTTTACAACCTTCGTACAAGCAACATGTTTGGCGCGGCGAGCTACTAAAGTTAGCATGCATCTGGACTTGAGAGCTGAAACAAAGGATGGAGGTGAACACCTCAAGAACTTCTGGGATTTCTTGACTCAGAAGATAAATAACTGAGACTCTGGGGACACTGAGGACACCAGGGAGCTTCTTTAGCAACGACACCAGGAGGATCCGTGACCTCCCAAACCACTGCCTGGATTAGTTTCTTTCTTTTTTGCCCGTTCTCGTGTGGCGCGTCCTCCGGTGGTGGGCCCACAAAGGGGCGGACCCACGAAGGGGCGGACCCACGAAGGGGCGGACCCATGTAGTTGGTCCAGGCTTTGCCAGGCCACCAGGTGAGTCCGTCCCCCAGACCTGACTCCAAAGTGGGACCCGGGCAACCCGGACCTCAGGTGGGGGACACCTGCTCCTGGATCTGATTTCATTCTATACGTCTATTTGAATGGAACTCTGCCGTCTGTGAGAGGAACCTCCTGAGAACATCAGACCGGTCCTGCTCTCATGTCACCTTCCTGAGGTCCAGAGGCTTTACGCCGATTCAGCTGAGACAAATGAGACAAATGAGACACAGCTGCTGGATTTCTTTTCTAACATTTTGTGCGTGGGTCGGTGGCCTCAACTGTAAAACTCAACCAACACAACGTGCTGTAACATCTGGAGAACAACCAATACAACGTGCTGTAACATCTGGAGAACAACCAACACAACGTGCTGTAACATCTGGAGAACAACCAACACAACGTGCTGTAACATCTGGAGAACAACCCAACACAACGTGCTGTAACATCTGGAGAAAACCAACCAACAGGTAACATCTGGAGAACAACAAACACAACGTACTGTAACATCTGGAGAACAACCAACACAACGTGCTGTAACATCTGGAGAACAACCAACACAATGTGCTGTAACATCTGGAGAACAACCAACACAACGTACTGTAACATGGAGAACACCCAACACAATGCCTGTAACTCTGGAGACAACCAACACAACGTGCTGTAACTGGAAACAACCACACAACGCTGTAACATCTGGAGAACAACCAACACAACGTGCTGTAACATCTGGAACAAAAACCAACACAACGTGCTGCAACATCTGGAGAACAACCAACACAACCTGCTGTAACATCTGGAGAACAACAACACAATGTGCTGTAACATCTGGAGAACAACCAACACAACGTGCTGTACCATCTGGAGAACAACCAACACAACGTACTGTAACATCTGGAGAACAACCAACACAACGTGCTGTAACATCTGGAGAACAACCAACACAACGTGCTGTAACATCTGGAGAACAACCAACACAGCGCACTGTAACATCTGGAGAACAACCAGCACAACGTGTGCTGTAACATCTGGAGAACAACCAACACAACGTGCTGTAACATCTGGAGAACAACCAACACAACGTGCTGTAACATCTGGAGAACAACCAACACAACGTGCTGTAACATCTGGAGAACAACCAACACAACGTGCTGTAACATCTGGAGAACAATGTAACAAACCAACAACACAACGTGCTGTAACATCTGGAGAACAACCAACACAACGTGCTGTAACATCTGGAGAACAACCAACACAACGTGCTGTAACATCTGGAGAACAACCAACACAACGTGCTGTAACATCTGGAGAACAACCAACACAACGTGCTGTAACATCTGGAGAACAACCAACACAACGTGCTGTAACATCGAAAACCAACACTCTGGAGAACAACCAACGTACTGTAAACATCTGGAGAACAACCAACACAACGGCTGTAAATCTGGAGAACAACCAACACAACGTGCTGTAACATCTGAGAACAACCAACAACGTGCTGTAACGCTGTAACATCTGGAGAACAACCACACAACGTGCTGTAAACATCTGGAGAACAACCAACAAACTGCAACATCTGGAGAACAACCAACCACCGTAACCTGTAGACATGCTGTAACATCTGAGAACAACCAACACAACGTGCTGTAACATCTGGAGAACAACCAACACAACGTGCTGTAACATCTGGAGAACAACCAGCACAACGTGCTGTAACTGGACAACAACCAGCACAACGTCTGAAAATCTGGAGAACAACCAGCACAACGTGCTGTAACTTGGAAACAACAACACAACGTTGTAACATCTGGAGAACAACCAACACAACGTGCTGTAACATCTGGAGAACAACCAGTAACATCTGGAGAACAACCAACACAACGTGCTGTAACATCTGGAGACACCAAACACAACCGTACTGTAACATCTGGAGAACAACCAGCCAACGTGCTGTAACATCTGGAGAACAACCAGCACAACGTGCTGTAACATCTGGAGAACAACCAACACAACGTGCTGTAACATCTGGAGAACAACCAACACAACGTGCTGTAACATCTGGAGAACAACCAACCACAACGTGCTGTAACATCTGGAGAACACCAACACAACGTGCTGTAACATCTGGAGAACACCTGCTGTAACATCTGGAAACCAGCCATGCTGTAACTCTGGAGAACACCAACCGTCTGAACATCTGGAAACCAACACAACGTGCTGTAACACATGCTGTAGAGAACAACCAACACCAACGTGCTGTAACATCTGGAGACAACTGAACATGTGCTGTAACATCTGTCTACCTGAAACAACTCTGTAAACTGTGCTGTCATCTGGAGACATCTGTAACATCTGTGCTGTAACATCTGGAGAACGTGACCTGCACTTTAATGACGTCAGTGGGAACAAACTCATGTTCTTTTATAAACGACTGGATTCGGATCTGAAAACAGAAGAAAAGGTGACTGTTTCAGTAAATGACCTTTTCTTGAAATAATACTTTTCCATCCAGATGTTCCATCTCGTCTCCACAGACGCGCCGTTCTTGTCCATCATTTCAGCGTAGATGGATTACAACCGTTGATCCTGAGGTACAGAGGAAGAGCGAAGCTGCTAATGGACCAGTCTGCTCCCATCACTGATACTGGAGCAGAAATGGGAGTCTAAAGAAGTCCTAAGTGAATTATCTGAAACTAGAAGAGCTTCAAGTGTCTCCATCTGACCTGATACAGTCACATCGTTCCTCTGAATTCTTTATAATCTTAAAAACAGTTCATTCAAACATTACTGTTTAACCAGCAAACTTTCACTAGTTTCACTCTGACTTTATGACATAATTACATTTTTGTTGGTACATTCCAGATGTGCTGACATGACTGCATCACATCATCTACATCAGCCTGTTCTACCACATACCAGACCTTTCTACTGGTCTACTGGATCCAGAACTGGTGACGGTGGTCCACTGAAACCTTTCTACTGGTCTACTGGATCCAGAACTGGTGACGGTGGTCCACTGAAACCTTTCTACTGGTCTACTGGATCCAGGTGACGGTGGAACCTTTCTACTGGTCTACTGGATCCAGAACTGGTGACGGTGGTCCACTGAAACCTTTCTACTGGTCTACTGGATCCAGAACTGGTGACGGTGGTCCACTGAAACCTTTCTACTGGTCTACTGGATCCAGAACTGGTGACGGTGGTCCACTGAAGTCCATCAGACCGGCAGAAAGGAAACGAACCCAAAATAAAACCTCTAAACTGGACATGTTGTTCCTTCAGAGCTGCTTCCTGAAGGGGGGGGGGGGGTGTCTTATGTTCTGCTGTTCTTTTATTCAAATAAAAAACTACTGACCCCCCTCCTGTTAATTATTTATTACATATATACTAAAGACCTCACGTTCAAAGAAAGCGTGATGATAGATGACTGTTAAAGTCATTGACGATGGAAAATCTCTGACAGAGACACGAGCCCATCTGATAAATATTTGACCAACTTCCTGTGGGAAGACTGTGAACTCTGCGACTGGAGGGATGTTTGTCTTTCTTTCTTTTCCTCTCAAGCAAAGCCAGATAGTCCTAATTCAAGACGACAAACTGTACACATTCATAGCGACTGTTCCAGATGTGAACCGGGTCTGGACCGGGTCTGGACCGGGTCTGGAGGGACGTGGCCCTCAGAGTCTCCAGACTGGAATCTACACAACCTCAGTGGACAAATGTCGCCTTTTAGCTAAAACGAGTCTCCAAAAATATCTACTACCTTACAACCCCCCCCCCCCCCCCCCCCCCCCCCCCCCCCACGGAGTGGCATTTAATTGGCATCTACGTCATCCGTTAAGTTTTGGCGCATGTGATGGAGCCTTTACTGTGCTGACTGGAGGACTCCGGATGCGGAACAAACATTTCTAAAGTACATTTTCCTATGAAACCATGAGATATAAGGCTGTCAATCAAAGCCGAATTCAAGAATGAAGTTAACTGGATCTGAAAATGTATTTACTGGTAAAAATATAAATAAAACAAGCTCGTGATATGACGGAAAACCTTTAACTCGTATAATTCTAAATTGAGTTTGGCGTGTGATTTTTTTAAATTTATTTTATTCATGAAAGCCTACGGTCCGTTTCGAGCCCAGACCTTCACCTCTTCCACCGCATCACAACCCCGCCCGGTACCACCCAGACCACCCGAACAGCCTCGTGCGGTCCCACAGATAAACCGAGCAGCCGCAAACGCGTCCATCCGCCGCACCGAAGGGCAAACACGCACAGAGGAGCTGTGTCGGGACACAGCAGAGACATCCCGCAGCAGACACTCACCTCCAGTCAGGCAGGGACACCGGCCGGTCCTTCAGTCAGGCAGGGACACACCGGCCGGTCCTCTCCGGTGCGTCCGTCCTCTCCGGGATGCTGCTCCATGACTGCAGCCGCTCCGCGTCCTCCAGCTGGAGGATGCGCGTGCGTCCGCTGAAGGGCAGAGCGACAGGAAGCTGCAGGCATCTGTCAGTGTCCTCCGGGCTAATTCTGCTGCAAGTCTGAATTTAACCTCTGTGAGACAGGCTCGGCTGTGTGGAGACAGCTGCGCGTGGCCTCAAATACGCGGCGTCGGTGTTTTCCAGAAATAGGTTTCACCCTCATGCTCGTGCAGGTCGGTCACACTCAGCCTGCACATCTGATGGATGCTGGGTAAATCTATACGTGCAATAATTGTTGGTCAATTTGATTGCAACAGAAGAGTCTTCTGGCCTTCAGAAAAACCTTCCCTGACGGTTGCCTGAAGGTCACGAAGAGCTTTGAGACCTTTAGGAGACTTAAGGATTAAAACATGAAACCCAGAAAATTATAATCTCAAGAAGCACTCTGGGAACACGGTGGGATGTTCTCTGAGGTTTTCTCAAATATGTTTCAAAGCTGGTCCCCCTTGGACCCGTTACCAACTGAAAGCCACCCGTCAGTGTCTCTACTGTCCTGTTCAGGGTCTCAGGGACACCTGCAGCCTCTGCAGGTGTCTCTGCTGTCCTGGAAGAATACCTGCAAAACCTGCAGCCTTCCAGGTGTCAGGTCAAAAAGGTGCTATTTTCTTTGATGACATCAGCAGCGTTGGCAGCTGACATTCTACCTGTTGAGTGACAGGTGAGTTGCCTCAGGATTAATGACCTGTAGGATGATGGGGACTGACAGTTCGTGTTCTTGCAGTCGTGTGAAGAGCAGAAAGAGTCTCCACAGCAGTGGTCCTTAGCAGATCTTAAAATTAGGTTTGTACAACTTTACACAAACAACATACTTCATATTACACCTTCTGATTATAGCAAAAAAATGAAGTACACCTTTACTACTTCCATATGAAAGTAGCAGCCAGGTGCCTTAAATGATTGATCTTTATTCCCTGACCACCAACAAAGATCCAGGCCATTTTATTTTATTTCATTCTTTTTTGTTGGGCGTTCACACCAACAGCAGGCTGAACTGGTCCGGTCCGGTCTGGTCCAGTTCCTGAGGAAGCTGAGGTCTTTCTGTGTGCACCAAGATGCTGGAGATGATGTTCTACTGGTCTGTTGTGGCCACGCCCCCAGCTGCAGACAGGATCAAAGCTGTTACCTGTCAGGTATCACCACCTTCTCCACCTTCTTCAGCTGACAGCAGAGCTGCTTCTCCAAGACTCACACAGCTCTGTTGTTGTAGGAAATGAGTTTGTCCAACACTTCATCTCTGTGTTCCAGGTCTGGACTCAGTACTTTAAATTACTACACAGCACATGACCTGCACGTCATGTGACATATCCTGTACATTCTGGGACCAGTCTCCAGGATGAGGAGATCTCAGAGAGACATCCAGGTCTGGGACCAGTCTCCAAGATGAGGAGATCTCAGAGAGACATCCAGATCTGGGACCAGTCTCCAAGATGAGGAGATCTCAGAGAGACATCCAGATCTGGGACCAGTCTCCAGATGAGGAGATCTCAGAGAGACAGAGAGACCAGATCTGGGACCAGTCTCCAGGATGAGGAGATCTCAGAGAGACATCCAGATCTGGGACCAGTCTCCAGTCCAGGATGATTCAGAGATGGCTCAGAGACAGACATCCAGATCTGGGACCAGTCTCCAGGATGAGGAGATCTCAGAGAGACATCCAGGTCTGGGACCAGTCTCCAGGATGAGGAGATCTCAGAGAGACATCCAGATCTGGGACCCAGTCTCCATCCAGGATCTCCAGAGGAGATCTCAGAGAGACATCCAGATCTGGGACCAGTCTCCAGGATGAGGAGATCTCAGAGAGACAGAGAGACATCCAGATCTGGGACCAGTCTCAGATCTCAGAGAGACAGAGATCTGATGACTCAGAGCTCCAGGGACTGGAGAGACTCATCCAGATCTCTCCAGCTCTGTCCAGGGTCTGTCTCCTGGTCTCCTCCCAGTTGGACATGTCTGAAACTCCTCTCCAGGGAGGCGTCCAGGAGTCATCCTGACCAGATGAACCTCCTCAGCTGTCTCCTCTCCATGTGGAGGAGCAGCAGCTCTACTCTGAGTCTCTCCTGATGACCGAACGTCTCTTCCTGTCTCTAAGGGAGATGGACCAGAACCGGACCAGAACCAGCCTCCCTGGAGGAAACTCATTTCAGCTGCTGGTACCACTGGTCTCCTTCTTTCAGTCATTACCCACAGTTCATGACCATAGGTGATAAAAACAAAAAAAAAAAGTCAACAGGAAAAAGAAATCCCGGAAATACATGTTCCTTACAAATGTGCCATTATTTTAAAAGGAAATAAAGAGACTAGTCTGCCTATTTTTTTATTTTATTTTATTGTGTATTATTTTACTTTTTTTGCTTTATTTTATCGTCTCTTCTCTGATTTTTTCCCTTTATATAACATTAATATTGTGAAGGTTGTGTTTAGTTGAATTCCTCCCGCAACGTCTCGCTCAGTTTGTGAGCAGCTTTTACTTTGAAAGGACGAACCGGAAGTATAATTTGAAGTTCCACCAGAGTCAGCTAACTAGCTGGAGAATCTGTTGCCGCGGATAAACCAGCTGTCATCGTCTCTGTCCTGTACGTTCACGCATCTGGTGACTAGTTGTGGGATGGTGACCAGAGGTTGGGTTTAGCCGAAGCGAAGTCGGGGAGTGTCAAAGTAAAAGTGCGTTGACGGCGCCGCCGGAGCGGAAATCCTTCCACCTCGCCCCCGAGCTGCTCCGCGTCGGTCCGGAAAGAGCAGCCGGAGCTGCACTGCCTCGACGGATTCACCTGGAGGGATGCACCTGAGGTACGCTGTTCTTCCAGGAGTCTCCCCGCTCACCTGTACGCAGGTGTGTCCGGCTCCGGCTGCACCGGGACGCTAGCAGGGCAGCGTTAGCCTGCGGGCTCATCTCAGTTCCGCTTTCGTCTCAACGTCTGGGCTCCCGCGGTCCGGTTCTCTCTGACAGCTAACGGCACCGACTCTCGACGCTTTTATCGTCTTGTGTGTGATGTTGTGTTGATGACAGACAGCCGCCGGGCCGGACCGAGCCCGGACCGAGCCCAGGCCGAGCCTGTCCCGACGTAAACAACCGAGCTGTCAGCGTTAGCAGCTAAGCTGTGCTAACCTGCGGGTCCCGTGACCTGCGACTTCACGTTCACGAGCTCCGACCCGGACAAAGACGTCGGAGCCGCCGGTGTCCAGTTCTGGCGGCTGATCCGGTCACTGTCAGTCCCGGGACTCCCGGTACCAAGCACGAGCGTTTAGTGGTAGCTAATCTGTAGATTGTCCCGTGAGAGCAGGTGGAAGAAGGTCCAGATGGGTGGAGGTGTGGACCAGAACCTGTGTGTGTGGACGGCAGGGAGCCAGGAGGGATGGGAGGAGAAATAAAGAGGTTAAAATATTCTGGGTCATCAGAGAATGTAGAAAAGAGGTGAAGAAGCAGGTGGGGCAGGTGGGGCAGGTGGAGCAGGTGGAGCAGGTGGAGCAGGTGGAGAAAGGTGTGATGAGTTTCAGCCAGGATGAAAGGAGACTGGAGTGAAACCAGCAGTGTCGTCTGGTTCAGAGACTCTGGATCTGAGGAGAAGACGGGGACGTAGAGGATCAGGGATGAGGACATCAGAGGACAGAACATGGTAGATGTTCTGGAGAGAAAGTCAGACTGAGATGGTTTGGACCTGAACAGAGGAGGATGGAGGAGACTGAGGATGAGGCTGACCTGGAGGTCTGGAGAGACCAGAGAGGAGATTTATGGATGGAGAGGAAGAGGAGATGAAGAGAAGAGGATGAAGGAGATGAAGAGAAGAGGATGGAGGAGATGTTTCACTGAGGAGACCCCTGAAGTAAACAGCTGAGAGAAGAAGCAGCTTATCTGTTGTAAAGTTTAGGGATGCACGATAACTATCGACCCGATAATAATCGGGACGATAACAGGAAACTATGACATCATTCTGATAAGTCCGATATCACGACGAATAGCCCCGATAACATTTATATTTCTGTCAACACAGCAGTGTCTCGCTCCCTCTGAGTCTTGAATGATCGGCAGTGAATGTTATGTTCAAGTCACGGCGGCATAATCAGAAAAACGATTACTCAATCAGGAAAATCAAGAATACCCCCTCATGCCAGAAAACAACTCGTTAACTCGGTCATAATTTTAGTAGTTGCTGACTTTAATTGATATTCGCAGTATTTTTTTCCCACATGTTACACATAAAAAATAAAAAAATAGAAAAGGCTGAAAGAACGACTAGCAAACGAGGGAACGTGGGAATTTACGTTACACCTTGAATGCAGCCTGCAGCACAGCGCTGATCACACAACAAACATGGCGGCGTGGAACTTGGTTAAAGTTTCAGAAGAAGATAGTTTGGTGGTTATTTGTGACGAATCCTCCGAGTGAATTCTACGAGGAGGGAAGCACAAGCTTTAATACGTAAAACCTGATCAGCCACCTACAACATAACAATCACTTCCATGGAGTTTTGAAATTGCGCTAACGTGAGCTAACGGAAGCTAATGCTAACGTGCTCAAACCAGCAGCAGTCTCTCCTCTCCATCATTCCTCTCATCTAAAGCTTCCATGAGATTAAAAAATAAAAAACTACTGAACCTCATTTACTTTAATTAAAGGTTTTAATTTAAATGGAACCACAAGTTAAAAATCCTTTAAATGTTAATCTTTTTCAGTTAGTAATTCTGATGCATGTATTTCCATCAGTTTCAAGGAGCCTTTATTTTTTATATCAGTCAGTAATGAACCTTATTTAAGTTAATGTGAGATATCAAATAGGTTTGTTTGATAGCTTTAAGAAAATGTTTTAGAGGCTTGTCAATAGTTTTACATTGGAAAAAATAAATATCTGTTCATATAAAGAGCCCAAACTATTTTGTTCATAGTATTGATGTAATGATCTTAGGTATATGTGTGTGTTATCGGTTATCGGTGTCGGCCTTTAGGAGCTGAAAGTTATCGGTTATCGGTTTTAAAAAGCAGTTATGGTGCATCCCTAGTAAAGTTTCATGTTCTTGAAGGTGCGTGCCGTGCGTTCCTCCTCTCAGGTGCAGGTGTATCTGCTGAAGCATCATGATGGCGGGGTCCCAGTGGGAGCTTCCTCCAGAGCTATGTTGCCGGCCCATGGCTTTCGTGGCTCTGACGGGTCTGGATGTGGTGTTCAACGCGGTTCACCGGGCCATCTGGGACGCTTTCTGCGCCAACCGTCGCGCCGACAGAGTCCCCATCTCTTTCAAGGTGCTCCCAGGAGACCACGAGTACCCCAAATGTCGCACCAAGGTGAGTTCCTCAGCATCGGAAAGACCAAATGACTTCTGGAACGTGGTTTGTGGAAACCTGACAGTTCTGTGTGTCCTCTGTGTGCAGCGAACATCCTATGAGTGGTACATCCCTAAAGGCATCCTGAAAACAGGCTGGATGAACAAACACCTGAACCTGGTCCCGGCGCTGGTGGTCCTCTTCTACGAGCTGGACTGGGACGACCCTCAGTGGAAGGAGAAGCAGTCCGAATGTGCGACTAAAGTGGAGATCGTCAGGTGGGTGGTAGCTGCAGGTGAATTCATCCAGACTGTGGGTTCAGGTTGGATGGTTCTGGTGGAGGCTACCGGTGGTTGTACGCTGTTGGGATATCAGAGAGCAGGATGACAGCTGTGATGACATCACAGCCTCCATCACAGCCGTTACTTAGAAGTCACGACCTTACAAACTCAACAGCGAGGTCAAAGAGGCCCAAAGATAACGTGTTAACGGTTGTAATATGTAACTGTGCAAATACACAAGAATGTGGAACATTTTACTAACAGATTTTTCCTAATAGAAATAAAAAAAAATCTCCCTTTTAAAAGGATATATGAGCTCACTAAGCACTCAAAAATAATAATAAAGAAAGATAAATACTATCAAATACAATGGAACAGTAAAATAATCATGTCTTCCAGCCTCTGAACCAGCCAGACTCTCTCTCTCGTCACGGTCATCTTCTAAATGTAATGCAGAAGGCATTCGTTTATTAGCATAGCGCTAATGTTATAGCGCGTGTTTTACAAAGAAGCACATAGGCAGCGGGATAGCTACTAACCAGAGTTACCAGAGGTGATCTTAGCTTGGCTACTGCTGCTGGGTTTGAGATCCATC
>JAGFBZ010001078.1:0-40872 GCA_018398805.1 Hirundichthys speculiger
TAACAGGGTAGAACTGTAAAAGATGTTATAAATGGCGTGTTGTAGTATTGGGAATCACTTGACTGAGACCGTAGTGGGTGTGTGACATACGCATGACAGATCTGTGAGTGTAGACAAAAGAAGTGCTCTCCAGCAACCAGTGCCGGGCTACTCCATCACACCCACACATTTACATCCTTCATATGGTCCTCGGGTCAGTTTGACCCGCATACACAGAAACACACAGAAACATCCCCTCACACATACACAAAACACAACACACAGACATGCACTCACTGTACACATGGGTGGAAAAATAAAGTAGTTGGGAGGACTTGACTACAATGCCACAAAAGAAGACAAGCTGAGTAGACAAGCTGACAAAGAAGAATGGCTACTCGTTCATGATCTTCAACAACATGCTGGATATTCAGCCTACAACGAATTTGCAATCTGAGTGGCAATCGTCCTAGACTGTAATCAAAGGAAGCTCCAAAGAAGATGACTTTTCCTTGAGGAGCTAGGCAAGGCACTGGCGACACAGCACACCCAATGAAAACATCTGCCCAGAACGTATGCTTCTTTAGGCATAGGTAAGGAGAATAGCAGAGGATTTAGCTGTCCAACCCAAATGCCTCACATGACCATAATCTCAAGTTTCTGATGTAAGTGTTCTTTCCTTATTTTAGGCTGCAGTCAGTGGCTGTGTGCTGTGAGGTTTGTGGACCATCTAAAGCAGGGGTCTCCAACTCCAATCCTTGTGACGCCCAAACCCTGCATGTTTTAGATGTTTCCCTGCTTCAGCACACCTGATTCAAATGAATGGATCATCATCAGCCTGTCATCCGTGGTCTGCACAAGTGTGTTCATGACTCATTCACATGAATCATGTGTGCTGAAGCAGGGAAACATCTAAGACATGCAGGGTTGAGGCTCACGAGGACTGGAGTTGGAGACCCCTGATCTAAAGTCTCAAAGACACAAACACATGCTGAAACTGCAAAGAGTGCATCTGTAGTACATATCCTGTCAAATTTTGTGGGGCATGTATTTAGTAGACAGGTATGCATGTTTTTTTGTTTTTTGTAAGCACCACCCCCTGTTGCAAGGACTCGGCCTTTGTTGTTCATCTGAATTTCATAGGATAAAAGTCATTCACTGATTGTAAAAGTTCAAGCATTAAGATATGCATTCAAGATGATAAATGTTAATGAAAAGAAATTTATTTTTTTAAATAGATAAGCATGATTTCTGACACCCATGCCCTGAGCATTGTGGATTTCAACATCAATTATAGCATGACAAAAAAAAAGATTGCATATCCACTGCTCGAGGAGAGACTAACAGCAATCATTAAACATATTGTAGAAAGCTCTGTTCTTCAAGAGTTGACAAGGATTCAGTACGTCCAATAGGAACACATTAACAACGTCCTGTATCAGTACCAATGAAAGAACCAGAACTAACTTAGAGTTTCAAACACTATATTAACTTAACTCACAGGGTAGTAATTAAAACACATACAGACTTAATTCAGGGTGACACAAGAATAATGTACAAATTTACACACATCAAAACAAGGAACAAGAATGAACAGAAAGTCAAACTGTTAATAAAGTATCACTGGCAACACTAACTTAAGTTGCATACAAATAAACATACAAATAAAAATACAACATACAAAAACTATGAACATCTCAACAACCAGTGCTGCAAAGGATACTGGGAACCAAAAATGGAACAATTCGCCAGATCACTACACTATCCCCACGTTGACAGTTAGCTGTTCCCAGCAACCCCTATTATCTATGATGAAGCTTCTCAGTCTCTGGGGAGACTGCTGCTGCCAGTGGCTTTTCCGTGGTATTACCTTTGTGGTGGAGGGGTGGTGGGAGCCTCTGTTTGGGGTACAGTGGCTGTGCCCTCCTCCTCGGGAAGAGCATACTGGTATGGGGCAAGGTGGTCCCAGTAGAGAACCACCACCTGGTTCCACTTTGTCAGTCTAACCTGGTAAATCACATCTGAAATGCTCTCTAGCACAGTGCAAGACCCAACCCCATGGGCGAGGCTAGCCCTTTTTTAGGGGTGCTTCAGCAACCCTAAATTGAAATTCAGCACCCCAAAAACCTGAAGTAAGAAATGTTGCTATTCTAAAATTTTAGTTCACATTTGGCAGGCTTAGATAATGACCAAAACTTAATCCATAGTTTGTGGTTTAAGTTTATATTTTAAGAATGAAAATGAAAACGACCCCGCCTAATGGTATCGTCGTCTTCTCACTAACGTTGATGTGGGTTGTGGTGGGGCTCATTGGGTGCTCAGCACCCCTAAATCTCTGACCCTAGAATCGCCCCTGCCCAACCCACTGACTCATCAGCTTGGACAAGAGTCCCTTCCCGCGCTGAGGGCAGAAAACCCACATTCGAGCACCAGATACAAAATCTCTCCCATGACAGTGTGACTCATATGCCTGTTTCTGCCAGAGCCCAGCTGCTGACAGAACCTGCTGGGTAAGTTTGTGTACAAGCTAGAGATGCTCCTTGAGGTGATGAGGGGTATCCCAGACATGGTCTTCCCCTTACTGCTGGCTCTGGGAGAGACCCAAATATCAAATCCACTGGGGTGTGGAGCTCGTGGCCAAACATGAGAGCTGCAGGGGTACACCTAGTTGTTCTTGGACGGCTATCCAGTAGACCCACAGGACCAGGAGCAGGTGAAGGTCCCAGGCTCGCTGTCAATAGTCGGCCAGGGTGGCAAGTTGGGTGGACAGAGTAAGACTGAACCTGTCAGGTGTGAGGCAGAATGAAGGACCCAAACGCAGGAGTGCACAAAAAAAAGTATTTATTTTGCAAAACCAAAAGTCCAAGGAAACTAAAAAAAAACCACAATCCAGGAATCCAAGCAAAAGTAACCCACAAAAGTAATCCACACAGTGTACTTACAGGACGGGAGACAAAAAACAAACCGGGAGACAAAAAACAAACCGGCTTAGAAACCCATAACACGGCGGCGACAGGAACCAGGAACTGATGAGGCGGATGGCCGCGGCGGCAGCAACAGGAACCAGGAACTGATGAGGCGGATGGCCGCGGTGGCAGCAAACAGGAACCAGGAACTGATGAGGCAGACGGCCACGGCGGACTGGAACCAGGAGCTGGCGAGGTGGATGGCTGCAGAGTCGGCAAACTGGAACCAGGAGCTGGAGAAGAGGGTGGCTGCGCCGCTGGACGTGAGCCAGGAGGCGACGAAGCAATGGAAGAGTCACGGCCACCTGCAGCTCCTGCTGCAGGGGCCCTGGAGGAGTCACGACTGCCTGCAGATCCTGCTGCAGGGACCCTAGAGGAGTCTCGGCTACCTGCAGCTCCTGCTGCAGGGACTCGGGCATGTTCTCGGCTGCCTGCAGCTCCAGCTGCAGGTGCTCGGGCAGGTTCTCAGTTCTCCAGCTGCAGGGGCTCGAGCAGGTTCTCGGCCGCCTGCAGCTCCAGCTGCAGGGTACCTGGACAAGTCTCAGCCACCTGCAGCTCCTGCTGCAGGGGCCCTGGAGGAGTCTCGGCCGCCTGCAGCTCCTGCTGCAATGGCGGGGAGCAAGGCCAAGGCAGAGGCCGGGATGATTCGACTCCTACTACCTCACCCTAGACTGCCTCGAGGACTTGGGAAGGTGCGTTGACCGCCATGGAGGCAGGTAGAGCCGCATCGATCGCCACGGAAGCGAGGTGAGGTGTGTCGACATCAACCTCCTCAGAAACGGGACCGGGCTGAGGTGTGTCGACCACCACCGGATCGGGCATAGGTGTGTCGACCACCTCCGAAACAGGTTCGGGAGAGCGTGCGTCGACCACCTCTGAAACAGGTTCGGGAGAGCGTGCGTCGACCACCTCGGAAACGGGACCGGGCTGAGGTGCGTTGACCACCACCGGATCGGGCTGAGGTGCGTTGACCACCTCGGAAACGAGACACAGCGAGTGTGCATCGACCACCTCAGAAACAAGACCGGGCTGAGGTGTGTCGACCACCTCAGAAACGAGACTGGGCTGAGGTGCGTCGACCACCTTGGAAATGAGATCGGGAGAGCATGTGTCGGCCACCACGGAAACAGGTTCGGGAGAGCGTGCGTCGACCACCTCAGAAACAAGACCAGGCTGAGGTCCGTCGACCACCTCGAGAACAGGATCGGGCTGAGTAGCATCGGTGTCGACCTCCCCGGAAACGGGATCAGGCTGAGTAGCGTCAGCGTTGACCTCCCCGGAAACGGGATCAGGCTGAGTAGCGTCAGCATTGACCTCCCGGGAAACGGGATCGGGCCGAGTAACGTCGGCGTCGACCTCCCCGGAAACGGGATCAGGCCAAGTAGTGTTGGTGTCGACCTCCCCGGAACCGGGCTCGGGCTGAGGAGCGTTGATGTCGACCCCCTTGGAAACGGGATCGGGCTAAGGAGCGTCGGCCTCCCGGAATCGGGCAAAGGGGCATCAACCACCTTGGAACAGGGGTTAAGGACCACCAGCTCCTCCCTCATCATCTTAAGGTCCCCGTTTATAGTCCATAACTCGGGAAACTGAAGGAGCTGGGGCCGGAGAGGTCAAATGCCTCAGGAGGAGATCATAAACAAAGATCCAACGACTCACGTCAGTCGACCCCTTCACAGACGATGTGAGTCTGTGGTAAATGTCTTCAAAAGTCCGGACCGCCTCCTGAAGGGGTACAGGACCCTCCCCGGCCACAATGGAGACAGGGTCGGGAGACGAGGGTGGGAAGTCCTCCCAGATGACAGCCGAGACGGGGACCAGAGGTGTAGCGTCCTGCCGGACCGCCTTGGCAACAGGAGCCCCTCGAGGATGGACTGCCCGTGGGGTAGCCCCGGACCGTGAGCGCCTGCCTCGCCTTTTTCTCGACAATCTCCCAACCGCTTCAGAGGGGAGCTCCGCCAGGAGGCTGGCTGGACCAAGCCCAAGCTAAGGTCCGCCTGCTGGAGGCCTCTAGGTCCTCCTCAGCATGGGGGGCATTTTTGGCCACCTCCCTGCTTAAAAAACCCAGCAGGGAGATCGGCCAGTCTCCTGCTGGGTCCATAATGGCTGGTCCGTTCTGTCAGGTGTGAGGCAGAATGGAGGAGCCAAACGCAGGAGTTCACAAAAAAAAGTATTTATTTTGCAAAACCAAAAGTCCAAGGAAACTAAAAAAAAACCCACAAAAGTAATCCAGGAATCCCGCAAAAGTAACCCACAAAAGTAATCCACAAAAATAATCCACACAGTGTACTTACAGGACGGGAGACAAAAAACAAACCGGCATAGAAACCCATGGACATGAAGACAATGGACCAGCACAGACAGGGGAGATGACAAGACTTAAATACACAGATCAACAAACAAGAGGCAGGTGCAGACAATCAGGATAACAAGAGGGAAGGAAGTAAAACTGAAAACAACAGAGACAAGACAGACCTTCAAAGTAAAACAGGAAACAGGTAACAGAAAAGACATGGATTGACGCCAACTAAACACAGAACATAAAAGAAACCAAAATGGCCGTCATGGCCACCCCAGACCATGACAGAACCGTTCAACCAGGCCTTTGCAGTTGCCCAGGGGGCAGTAGCTTTGTACGGTTCTTCTTGGATCCCAGTTGCCAACAGACCTCTCGGAAGACCTCAGCCTCAGCGTTCCACCCCTGGTCACTACATAATTCATCTGGAACCCCAAAGTGGCAGAGCATCTCATTGACCAGCTTCTCCGCAATGGTGATTGTGCTCTAATCAGGAACCATGTATGCCTCAGGCCATTTCGCAAAAAGAAATCTGTTGCCACCAGGACATAGCAGTTACCCTGGTCAGTAGTAGGGAATGGTCCCAGAATCTCCACCTCCACAGGCTTCATGGGTGCCCCCACCTAGTACCGCTGCAAGTGGGCATGTGAGCACTGGGTGGGCCCTTTCTGAGCATTGGAGGCATCACAGCAGTGGACATGCATCCTGTTATCAGCCAACAGCCAACAAGAGGAACCTGAGGAGCTGAAGAGTCTTGGTGACCCCAAAGTGGGCTACCCCCACCAAGCCGTGGACCAGCTGGAGCACCCTCATATGAGTTGGTGGGGCCCAAGCAGCTAGAGGATGTTGCACTGCCCTGCTGGAGACTGCCACTGCCTTTAAAAAGTCCATCATTGTAACAGAGGATGGCCCACTAGGAGTACAAAGCATTGGTCTCTGTACTGTCTGTACTGTCTCAGAACAACCAGGGCAGATACCAATGCCCAGGTGGGGCACTGACCTGCACCAAACCAGCGCTGTTGCCATGCAAGGACTAGGTCTCAACCTTGTTCCTGTTGGAGTTGCTGGGGGCCTATGGTCTCCAAGTTGTCATCATCTGTTGTACTCCTCTTA
Source organism: Hirundichthys speculiger (assembly GCA_018398805.1). Taxonomy (NCBI): domain Eukaryota; kingdom Metazoa; phylum Chordata; class Actinopteri; order Beloniformes; family Exocoetidae; genus Hirundichthys; species Hirundichthys speculiger. The sequence goes on from JAGFBZ010001078.1 coordinate 6,352, forward strand.
GGGGCCAGACATGAGTCATTGCTATCAGTGGGAGAGCCACCCTATGCTGCCATGGTCTGCAGGGCACAATCTTGGAGGCTGCAAGGTCCTGACCTTCAGTATGCTGACAGTGGCAGCAGTCTTTTTCAGCAAATGGGTGCCTGGACAGGGCATTAGCATTAGCGTGGAGGCAGCCAGCCTGGTAAGAATCTTTGCATGTGACCTCATTAAGACAGAGGAAGTCAGAAGATAGTCAGAAGACAGAATTTCCAGGTGCCATCTTTTTTCTTCACAAGGACCACTGGTACTGCCCAGGGGCTGTTGGAGTGCTCAATGAGATCTGCTTCCAGCATTTATTTCATCTTCTGCTCTGCAGCATCTCGCCTTGAAAAAGTCATCTGATGGGGGCAAAGGCAGGTGGGTCTTGCTTCATCAGTGTTGATGCTGTGCTGGAACAAGTTGGTGCGGGTGCATTCTTAATCTCTGGGAGCAAAGATGTCAATAAACCCATCCAACAGCTTCTGCAGCTTGCATTTCTGGGTTGAGGCCTTCACATCTCTGCTGGAACAGCTCTCGAGGTTACCCTAGAGTCTGAATAACCGTCATCCAAGAACTGACCTCTGAAACTCCACATCATGATAATAAGCATAGCCCCTGCCTTTGATATATGATTTCAATGAACTGAGAACTATTTTAGTCTGTCATGAAGGATTTCTGCATGAACATTTTTAGATTAGCTTTCTCGGCTTAATTATTCTATTTATTTACCACTTCTCATATTTTTCGCTACTATTTTATCTCTCTCTTATTTACCTAATGTTTAGGTCTGTTGCTTTGTTTCAAAACCTGAACAAGCAGCACCAGAAATTATGTTTTACCCGAGTCAGTTTGCAGATATGTGCAAATACAGTGCCTGCGAATGTATTCAGCCCTCTTGAACTTTTCAACCTTTTGACATATTTCAGCCTTCAAAAATAAAGATATAAAATTTCTATTTTTTTTGTCAAGAATCAACAGCAAGTGGGACACAATCATGAAGTGGAACCAAATTTATTGGATTTCTAAGCTTTTTTAACAAATAAAAAACTGAAAAGTGGGGGAATGCAATATTATTTGGCCCCCTTGCGTTAATACTTTGTACACCACCTTTTGCTGCAATTACAGCTGCAAGTCGCTTGGGGTATGTTTCTATCAGTTTTGCACATTGAGAGACTGAAATTCTTGCCCATTCTTCCTTGCAAAACAGTTTGAGCTCATTGAGGTTAGATGGAGAGCGTTTGTGGACAGCAGTCATCAGCTCTTTCCACAGATTCTAGATTGGATTCAGGTCTAGATTTTGACTTGGCCATTCTAACACCTGGATACGTTTATTTGTGAACCATTCCATTGTACATTTGGCTTTATGTTTTGGATCATTGTCCTGTTGGAAGATAAATCTCCGTCCCAGTCTCAGGTCTTTTGCAGACTCCAACAGTATTTGGCTCCATCCATCTTCCCATCAGTTTTAACCTTCCCTGTCCCCGCTGAAGAAAAGCAGGCCCAAACCATGATGCTGCCACCACCATGTTTGACAGTGGGGATGGTGTGTTCAGGGTGATGAGCTGTGTTGCTTTTACGCCAAACATACATTTTGCATTGTGGCCAAAAAAACTTCGATTTTGGTTTCATCTGACCAGAGCACCTTCTTCCACATGTTTGGTGTGTCTCCCAGGTGGCTTGTGGCAAAGTTTAAATGAGACATTTTATGGATATCTTTGAGAAATGGCTTTCTTCTTGCCACTCTTCCATAAAGGCCAGATTTGTGCAGTGCATGCCTGATTGTTGTCCTATGGACAGACTCTCCCACCTCAGCTGTAGATCTCCACAGTTCACCCAGAGTGATCATGGGCCTCTTGGCTGCATTTCTGATCAGTCTTCTCCTTGTTCCAGATGAAAGTTTAGAGGGACGGCCAGGTCTTGGTAGCTTTGCAGTGGTCTGATACTCCTTCCATTTCAATATGATTGCTTGCACAGTGCTCCTTGAGATGTTTAAAGCTTAGGAAATCTTTTTGTATCCGCATCCGGCTTTAAACATCTCTACAACAGTATCTGGGACCTGCCTGGTGTGTTCCTTGGTCTTCGTGATGCTCTCTGAGCTTTAAACAGAACCCTGAGACTATCACAGAGCAGGTGCATTTATATGGAGACTTGATTACACACAGGTGGATTCTATTTATCATCATCAGTCATTTAGGACAATATTGAATCATTCAGAGATCCTCACTGAACTTCTGAAGTGAGTTTGTGGCACTGAAAGTAAAGGGGCCAAAATAATATTGCACGCCCCACTTTTCAGTTTTTTATTTCTTAAAAAAAAGTTTAAAATATTAATATAAAATAAATGTCCCACTTGTTGTTGATTCTTGACAAAAAATTACAATTTTATATCTTTATGTTTGAAGCCTGAAATATGGCAAAAGGTTAAAAAGTTCAAGGGGACTGAAAACTTTCCCAAGGCAACTGTATATCTGTACAAAATATAGTTTTAAAGGATGCAGGCTACTATCCTTGGTAGGGGCTTGACAACTGCAGCTTTTATACATTTAGGAAAAGTGCCTCATAAGAGCAAAGCACTGACAACTTTCAGCACATCTGTTTCTAGACAAGTAAAAACAGTAAAAAAAAAAAAAAAAAAGAAAGAAAAAAAAGAGGTGGTTGGCAGGGTGTTCAAACGGCACATTGATGGATTAAACTTCTTAACTACCTCCCCCAGCGTTTTAGCACTAGCATATTGTAAAATTAGCTGTCTCTGTTAACAGACTCCCCCTGTCAGGTTTGCTGCAACACAGATTGGTCCAGAAGATCATTCTGACAATAACTTTGTGCAATGACTTTTAAAGTAACAATAATACCAACTGACTGACTGACTTGTGTACTACTGAAAAATATAATTTCCCTTTATGGAATTACTAAAATGATTCTGAATTGAATTAAACTGGCTGGTGCATTATTAATTTAGTGACTCTATTGTAGTCAATGAACTCTTTCCATAAATTATGGCGCATGAGTTCAGTAATTCTATCGCTTAAACTTTCCCACTTCTACATGAGACTACTGAACGCAGCATAGAAACCATAAAAAACACATCCAGTCTTTGAAGAAACGCCTCCAGTTCACTTCAGCAGTCAACTTCAGGCAGGAGACTTTGCTGAAGCTGGAGCTCTGAGCATAGCATGCTAGCAGCTACTGCTCCAGGACGTTTGACCCTGATCTGGCGTGGGGGGCAGGATTTAATGACTGACAACGCTGAGAACCTTCCTCAATCATGCTGTCGTTAGTGAATGTAGGTACCGTGAAATGTGGGATTAAAGCTTTCTTTACACCACTTTAACTCGACTAACAGTGAACACCTGACTCACATGGCAGAGTTACATTTTTCAAGCTGCGTGGGCTGTACCAATCACAGTACTAAGTGATAGTCTTTGAATGCTCTGAAACTTCCCACTTCTACATAAGGCTATTGAGCTCAGCATAGGAACCACAAGTAACATATAGTTTTTGAAGAAATGCCTCCAGTTCACTTCACCTTCACTACAGCAATCAAATTCAGGCAGGAGCTTTGCCAAAGCACCTGCTAATATTCAAACTATGGCCATTAGCGTGTTCTGTGTCCTATCTGCTACTTGAAGTTCATCAAGATCCATGCTAGCATGTGTGGAGTAAAGTATCTGAAGTTTTGGGAATTTATGTTAATTTCAAATATTTTGCTTACATTATGTTTTCAGTATACTGTAAGTACCAGTACAAATCTTCCCGTACATTACTGGAGAGAAAGATCCCATGATGGCTGAGACAACAGCCATAGTCCGGGATTATGAAGAGAGGCCAGTGCTGTTTAAATACAATAACTTCTTTATCTGATATAGTTATTAATTGTGCAAAAACTTTAAATATAATATTAAAATGTCACACCTGTTAATTATGAGTTTTGTTTTGCAGTGTTGATGATGTATGAGAGAACATTTGTCAAAGAGTTGGTCTAGAGAACCAGTTATATCAAGAACAATCATTCTGGAGAGAAGCCTTTAGCAGTGGCAACTAAAAAACGAGAAAAGAATTAGGCAAGAATTCACCCACTGCTACCCTGAAAGTAACCTACTTTTATTTCGTTAGGACTCTTAATTGATTTTTTTTTCCTATCTAAAATAATTGGCTAGGAGTTCATTTTTGTGCTGTCAAAAATTAGGACACAACAGCAGAAAAATAAAATAAAAAACCCTTAATCAGCGCAGTAAATGATGTTTGATGAAGGACAGGGTTTGTGGAAACTTGCACTCCTCAACAACTTGGTGTCTTACTCAAATAAACACAGGAACAGAATCAGTTCTAGGTACTACATGTTTTAGTTTATCCTTAACTCATCCTAGTTGTCAAAACATTCAAATGGTTGAAATGATCAAAATGTTTAAACATTGGCCAGTCAAAACTAGGGGTGTGAAAAAAATTGATTTGGCAATATATCGCGATTTTTGGCCGCCCAATATAATATCGATTTTTCAGCTCCTAATATTGATTTTTTTTACAGTGGTTACAATGCTGTCAGTATGTTGTAATGGTTACTTATATGTGCAAAAACACTAACAATAAACAATAAATAGGTTGTTTTGAAGCAAATTGTTTTGCTTCAATTTGTCCACTGAATGATCAATATCATCTGATGAACATATACAGCATTTCATTTTTCATCTCTACTTTAATTTTGATATTAACTGAGTAGAATATCCCAATATATCGTGATATCGTGATATGGTGATAACGTATCGTGACCCAAGTATCATGATACATATCGTATTGCGAGGTCCTTGCCAATACTCACCCCTAGTCAAAACTGTATTTGACCCTAACGAGTAAAAAAAAAAAAAAAGTTGCACAAAGCTTATGCACAAACAACTAAGTAATAAGCCACACCATCTCATTAACCTTAATGGAAAACCAACTTTTGCACTGCCTCCAGGAAGAAATGAAGAGCAGCCGATGCTTTATTGATGCCGATGCAGCACGCAGGTATATGATCTGGAGCAGAAAATATGATTCAGGTCTAGAATTACAGACATTCTTATTATACAAGATGGATAGTGACAGAAATGTAGCTCCTTTTAAAAAGATTTGTACAGCTTACTGCAAGTTCAGCATTAGTGCAATCGCTGTCATTTTTAGCTGCCATTTCACATAGTCTATAAGTAATGGTTATCAGTGAAAAACAAACCTTTCATGAGAAACCATCAATCCCTCCAGAAATAATAAGGCTGTATCTGTTGTCTTATGTCTTATAATCTGATGAGTTTATGGTTGCCATCAATGTGTAATAAGTACAGAGGACCCTGAACAGAAAATGTCCTTCTTGAATCCTGTCCTTGTCATTCTAGAGAGCACACTGACAGGATCTACACGATGCATAGACGAAGACACTGCTCCACTGGACACAACGGCCTGTCCTGGCCTTCACTGGTCTCACAGTACTGTCCAGTTGTTCATCGGTGAGGTTACTGTCGAATTTCTTTCTGGAAAGGACATTACTTCACTGTCCTCTCTGACACCCGCAGGATTTCTGAAATGTCTGACACGGGTTAAGACATTTCTATCAGGCTGTAAACGTGTTGAGGACACATGTTTTGGCCTTCCCATGTCTCTTTGTAACACTGGCAGCTGAGTGGGGGTCAGATTAGAGTTGTCCTCTGCATTGACGAGTGACCACCGTTCAGTCATAGTCATCTTTTCCCAGTTTTCATACACTTTGTCGTATTTCGAGACATATGTTGTCCCACTTTGCATATTAGATTCTGATGTATTTTATTTTGGGAGCAATTGAAAAGACTTCTTACAAAAGTTACCCATGTCATGCATGGTCACGAGTTGAGAACAACTTAGGTGAGATTCTATATACAGTGGTACCTCTACGAACATCTCTACATACGAAATTTTCAGGTTACGAAACGCCTCAACGGGAAAATATTGCCTCTCGTTACGAAAGAAATTTCAGGATACGAAAGGCCAGGGCCGTCGGACAGGGGGTAAAAGTTACACAGCCTTGGGGGGGCCCATGGCAGAGGGGGGCCCACGGGAAGCTAAGGGGGAAAAAATTATATATTGAGTATATTAGTTAATACCAAAACTAAATTTCATGACAAATATTGATCGTAATGCAAACTTGGTGGGCCCTATATTAAATGGCATATTGTTGTAATCCAAAAACCTTAAGTCTGTTGTGACGGACTACTCTGTGTGAACACCCCTTGGAATATGCGCAAAATCGTTAAGTCCAAAAACAGCTGTTTCTCACCGTGAGGCGCAGCTTGATTACTATTAGCGTATGTGGATGGAGAGATAATGTCGCAACCTCCCAAGAAATATAAATCTGGCTCTCAGAAACGTAAAGAGAGGAAAGAGAGAGAGAAGAAACAAAATGAGGGGAGTCAGCTGCTTACAGACTTCTTCTCAAAGAAAGGTGAATACAATTGTAACAAACGTTAAACTTTAAACACACAAGATGAAATCCCATTGTCAACTGCCGTAAGCTCCGCTATCATTGTTAAAACGGACATAAACAGCCCTAAAGCAAGATCAGATAATAGACTACCCTTTCAAATGGTCTTGTTATTAAAATAAGGGAATATAAAGTCGGATAATATTGCAGCAATATAACAGCAAGCAGGTGGACAGGTGATCGGTTGCTGTTGGTGGTGGTGATGGGGGGGGGGGTTGGGGGCCCACCAGGACCTCCTTTGTAGGGGCCCAGAATTTGGTGCTACGGCCCTGCGAAAGGCAAAAATACAGTAGCGCTGCTACTCGCAGCTCCCAGAGTTTACGGAACGTAAACATAGCTGTCGGCTCTGTATCTTGGTTTGAAAGCGTCCGAGCTGCTCTGCCATTGGCTATCGGTTAGCATCTTGCTGGCATCCCATTGGCTAGGAGGGCCCCTTGTCTGTATGAGCGTAACCCAGCAACCAGGTAAACAAACAATTTTTACCTCTGCCAAGGAGGTTATGTTATTGCCGGCGTTTGTCTGTCTGTCTGTGTTCAAGATAACTCAAAAAGTTATGGATGGATTTTTATTAAATTTTCAAGAGTTGTTGGGAATGTTAAAAGGAAGAACCGATTTCAATTTTGGTGTGATCCGGAAGAAATCCTGGATTCTGGATCACTTTCAAATTTTCGATTGGTGGAGGTCTGCGCTCTCCGAGTGCTTTTCTAGTTCTAACATGTATTTCTTACAGGTTTTTATGTCATTTATGTATTATTTATAATTTGTACAAAAAATTATGTTCGAATTTTTGGGGGGGGCTTGGAAGGGATTTGGGCATTTACATGGAAACCTCGTCTCTACTTACGAAAGTTTCAGGTTATGAAACTACTTCCAGAACCAATTAATTTTGTAAGTAGAGGTACCACTGTACTCTAATGTCTCTGTCTCTTTCACTACTTTCACACTCTCTGAACTAAATCTAATTATTTTGTTCATAAAGCTTTAATAAGGGTCAAATACAGTTGAGCCATGACCTATTTTGTTTCTGAGGCTTAGTGTTTGAATTCCTGTTCAGTGCAGCAGTGTAGAAACATTTCCAGTGGCAGTTGTATTTAAGAAATACTGAGGTCTGAATACTGAAGTCATGTGGGGAATGGTTTAAGAATCACAAGGTTCTTCGTTAAATATTTACAACTGCCTGAGAATGTGAAATTGATTTAAAGGGTTTAAACAAGCAAGAGTGTAAATAGATGTTTATGGGCCTGTTGCGCTTATTCACTAGTTCAGTGGTGCGCAAACTGTGCTACGTGTACCACCAGTGGTATGCGAGCGCTCTCTGGTGGTACGCAGGGAACGTCATGACTTTTTTTTTTCATTTTCACTTAAAAAAAAATATAAAAAATTGGAAACATACAATGCATTATAAATACAATGTTTCAAACGAAATGTGTGTCTTGAGATTATTAAAACTGTGTCTTTTAAAAAACATTTGTTGCATATTCAATTGCAGTGCAGATGTAACAGCTTTTGAGTGTGTTTATTTTGCTCTGTGTGAGAGTATGAGTGTTGGACAGAGTTGTAAATGTCTGATTCAGTAAGGTAACAATTGAGGAAACAATAAATAACCACAATAAGGAATAAACATCTCTGTGTGTTTAAAGCTATTTGAGAAGGCATATATGGCTATATTTTAAAATTGGTCATCATGGTGGTATTCAGAGAGTTGAACAGTTTCTCAGGTGGTATGCAGTAATAAAAGTTTGACAACCACTGGACTAGTTAAATTCATTTTTTCATTAAAATGAAAGATGCATTTCATGAGTAACTCTTTCAATCCGCATCTCTGCAGAGAAAGTAAAAAATGTTTGTCAACTACATATCAGTTTAGGGCAAAGATTTTTATCTTAAACACTGGATCAGGATTGCATGTACTGTTGTAGGCTAGCAAGTATTCTGATGAACATTTAAGTAATCAGTTTGTCATTTTTTTTTCAAGCCAGTACGAATTGTAACTAACTTTTGGATTAAAAAACAACAACATATATTCAAGGCTTAATATGTAGCCTACGTTCTCACCATTGACCGCAATAAATGGTTTGAACTGTGTTAATAGAACATGGTTTTAAAGTGCTGTCATTTCATAAACTTTGGTAGTTTCTGGCTATAAAATGATGACTGAGATGATGCAAAGAGTAATAAAGATATATTGTATCTTAAGAAGAAACATTTTGCTTTGCCAGTTGAATGTTATGCTTGAAATAGACTTGCTGTTTATAACGTGTATGTAAATGCATCCCGACTGCCACATCTATCCCACACTGGCTTGGTATGTCCACAAACTTTCGCTTATCTGAATTTGGAGCAGCAGCCTAAGTGGAAGAAAATAAATAAAATAGGACCCAGATCCCTCGCCACCTCCTCTCGCACCTCCGGAGTGATGCTTTGCAGTTTCTAAGCCAACCAAGAGACGTAATCTCCTGAGCATGTCCTGGGTCTGTCCTGGGCCTCTGACTGGTTGGACATGCCTTAAAGAACATGCCTGTGGTGGCGTCCAGGAGACATCCTAACCCGGGGGTCGGCAACCCGCGGCTCTAGAGCCGCATACAGCTCTTAAGCACTGCCCTAGTGGCTCCCTGGAGCTTTTTCAAAAATGTTTGAAGTGGAAAAAGATGGGGGAGGGAAATATATTTTTTGTTTTAATATGGTTTGTGTAGGAGGACAAACATGACCCAAACATTCTTAACGTTTTCCAATGCTGTAAAAATGTGTAGAATAAATATTAAATTTGAACATTTCTGTCAACGAAGATTTGCGTCATATCAGCAGGGCGGGATGCCAGGCAGGTGGCTGTTGGAAACAAACCGGCGGCTGTGTGATGGGCCATTAATCCCAAAGAGAAAAAGAGAAAAATAACTGAGGAGAACAGAGGATTCAACGTTTCTTGGACCGAATCATTTGCATTCATTGCCAACGCGGAAGGATTGCCTGAATGTTTGAGAGCTTGCAGTCCTGCGTCAAGATTAAAGTTACATCGTTCATGCCCGATGTTGAGAAGCTGACCAGTGATGTCCGAAAACAAAAGTCACATTAAACGGGTAAGAACACAATCCTGTCATAGGCACATAGTTAGTAAGAAAGTGGCTGTTTTTATAAAGTGATTTCTGATTTTTGCCCGTATGTATTTGGAATGACACTTAGGGAGATTATTGTGTTTTGTTGCTCAGGTCCGAGGATAGCTGCGTTGGCTGCGTGTCAAAAGAGAAGAGGATGCTGCTGCGTTTCACCCTTGCACTGACTTGGTTGGCATTTGCTCAGAAATCAAACTTAAACTGTATTAATTTGGTTTTATATACTACAAAAGGCTGCTGTTTTATTTTTATAAATGCAGGCTACGTTTTATTGCACTCTGTTTGTTGTCCAGATAAGGGGCACGTTATGCACGTTCCATTTTGATGTTGTTTTTTTGAATCATCAAAATAAAAATGACATCAAAAATCTGATTTCTTTATTGCATTTCTTTAATTTCATCAAAGCAATGAAACATAATTCATTAATATTGTAACGAAGTTAATCTTAAGGCGGCATCGTACAACAGAGTAGTCACGTGGTGCGTCATTCTCTACAGGATCCACTGCAGGGAAAATAAACATTTTATCATGAAGGCTCATTATGTATTTGTAGCCAACTTAGTCATTTTGATAGTAGGCTAATATAGCTAATATAGATACATATAGCATGTGTTGCCTTCATTATAAGGCTTTTAATTTTTTGCAGCTCCAGACATGTTTGTTTTTTGTTTTTTTGGTCCAATATGGCTCTTTCAACATTTTGGGTTGCAGACCCCTGTCCTAACCAGATGCCCTAACGACCTCAGTTGGCTCCGCTCGATGTGGAGGAGCAGTGACACTACTTTGAGTCCCTCCTGCATGACTGAGCAGCTCAGACAACCCGCAATGGAGAGTTCAGACACTCAACACAGGAAATACATTTCAGCTGCTTGTATCCGTGATCTCATTCTTAAGGTCACTGCCCACAGTTCATGATCTTAGGTGAGGGTCAGAACGTAAATCAACTGGTAAAACAGAGAGCCTTGCCTCTAGGCTCAGCTTCACTGTTTCTTCTTTCTACCACAGCAGACAGGTACAGAAATTTGCATTACTGCAGATGTCATCCTGATCTCTGCACCCTGATCTGTCAATTTTCTGCTCCATTCTTCCCTTACTGGTGAACAAGACCCCAAGACACTTACTCCTCCACTTGAGGCAGCACCTCATCCAAAATCATTGATATCTATCTATCTATCTATCTATGAGTGACAGCAAATGCAATAAGACTTAAACTCATTAATTTCAATTAATTCATTGCAGAAAAATAATGTGTATAACAAAATGATGCTTTTAATTGCACCTTTCCCAGTTCTCAAATTTCTGGCACCCTGGTAACACTGCAGCACACACGCCAACCTGGTGGGTGCCAGTAACGCCCCCAGAGTTTGTTTGCCAGCTGTTAATAAGATGCACAGGATACACTGAGTGACAGAAGGCATGTGGCATAGCAGCAGTAATGGTGGAGTAAAAAACAAACAACAAAAAAAAACATTGTAATGTCATTGTATTGTAATAGTGTGATTTTAAGATGTTTTTATGTGAAAAGATAGTTCTTCCAACTTCTAATTTGTGGTTAACTGATCAAGATAGAGCCTATTTGAGAGATTCCTTTAGCATCTTCTTTTCAAACTTATACAGCTGAAATACAAATGCAACGCATTAAAAACTTAAAATAACAGTTAGAAACACTTTTGCTAGAAAGGTCCATGGTCCATCCTGAGTGACAAACCTCAGAGTATTTATTTTGGGCTCAGTGACATTCTAGATGTTTATGAATACATGTTAGCCTGCTAGCTGAGCTGTGATGTGATGCTAACAAGTAGCTGGTGGTCCAACTGCAGAATCGCGTCCTTTGTTTCTGTTTTGTTGATTATCATTTTCGATGGTAGAAATGGCACTTTTTATTAATCTGTTGGTCTGTTTACTTTTTAAAAAATGTTTTGTTTACCATTTTTGATGGTCAGAGGGGTGTACTACGAAGTGAGATTAGAGGGTTAGCGAGGTATGTTGAGTCTAAAGCCAGGATTTCCAGAACCACGAAGGTGGCTCTCTTTCAACCTGGCTAGATCACCATGGTAATTTACTCTGCAATCTTAACCTGGTCCAGAGCAGGTTATGTGCAGAGTTTAGGCTCAAATCGGCTATAAACAAGCGCCACCCTTTCACTTTCACCCAATCCCGTTGACCTGAGCGCCAGGATTGTGCAATGGAGGGAGAGTATTCAGAGACCGGACTGATCCGCTGGCTTCCCATGACCATATTCTCTATGAACGCTAGAGATTTCCAGCTGAGGGAATACGTTACATTTGGAATCTGCTAGAGCCATATATTGGCAGCGCCACCAAACGCAGCCGTGCGCTCGCAGTAGCGTAAACGGTGTGCGTTTCTTTGCGTTTCTTTGCCACGGGAACCTACATGCATTTAGTTGGGGAAAATCTAAGCCAGAATACTGTATGCCGCGCTATTCAATTCAATTCAATTCAATTCAATTTTATTTGTATAGCATCTGTTACAATGACAATTGTCTCTAGGCGCTTTACAGAGACCCAGAGCATGACCCCCGAGCAAATATCATCAACTAAGATTATATCATTAAATCCAATCAATGATAATGGCAGGTAAAAAACTCCCACGTAGGGAGAAAAAAAACCTTTATACCAAACAGTGGCAAGGAAAAACTCCACTTTGAGGAAGAAACCTTGAGCAGGACCTGGATCATATGTGAAGGCCAGCCGGGTAGAGAAAGAAAAGAGGGGAGACAGGACAGAGAGAGGATGTAGGACAGAGAGAAGATGGAGGACAAGAAGAGGATGTAGGACAGAGAGAGGAGAGCACAGAAAAAGTAAAAAATAATAATAAAGAAGTAGTGGAATTGTTGTAGGGTGAATGCAAGCGGGCTATGGAGGGCCTTTGGGCGTGTGGTCAGCGTAATGAGCCATGATAGGCTCTTGAGTATCAATAATGTGCGGGTGGGGTGTAGGTGAGGTGTGTGAGAGAAGGGGGAGGAGGGGGGGAGGAGGGGGGTTTGGGTTTAAGAAAAGAGAAGGGTAGGATTTCAGAGAAGGGTAGGATTTCACAAGGTTGTACTTGCCCTTACTGAACTGCTGAATATGCTTGTAGTATTCCCTGGCCATCTGCCCACGCTTCAAATAAAAGAAGCATTTTACTAAATCGCAGGTAACATAAATGAATAGTCCATTATATTAATAATCAGTGTGACGTGGAATTTCATGTGAAATGTTTTAATATAATTCATTCATAGGATTCCCCAGGGTGATAGGGTACCTATTAAAGTGGCCGGTGAACGTGTATTGGTATCACAGATAATATTAAATCTTAAATTAATTTCACATAGATTTAGCAAAAAACTAAAGTGATTTTCATTTATCATTCATAATGGGACAGTCAGACCCAGGGCCGTCGGACAGGGGGTAAAAGTTACACAGCCTTGGGGGGGCCCATGGCAGAGGGGGGCCCACGGGAAGCTAAGGGGGAAAAAATTATGTATTGAATATATTAGTTAATACCAAAACTAAATTTCATGACAGATATTGATCGTAATGCAAACTTGGTGGGCCCTATATTAAATGGCATATTGTTGTAATCCAAAAACCTTAAGTCTGTTGTGACGGATTACTCTGTGTGAACACCCCTTGGAATATGCGCAAAATCGTTAAGTCCAAAACAGCTGTTTCTCACCGTGAGGCGCAGCTTGATTACTATTAGCGTATTGTGGATGGAGAGATAATGTCGCAAACCTCCCAAGAAATATAATCTGGCTTCAGAAACGTAAAGAGAGGAAAGAGAGAGAGAGAAGAAACAAAATGAGGGGAGTCAGCTGCTTACAGACTTCTTCTCAAAGAAAGGTGAGTACAATTGTAACAAACGTTAAACTTTAAACACACAAGATGAAATCCCATTGTCAACTGCCGTAAGCTCCGCTATCATTGTTAAAACGGACATAAACAGCCCTAAAGCAAGATCAGATAATAGACTACCCTTTCAAATGGTCTTGTTATTAAAATAAGGGAATATAAAGTCGGATAATATTGCAGCAATATAACAGCAAGCAGGTGGACAGGTGATCGGTTGCTGTTGGTGGTGGTGATGGGCACCAGGACCTCCTTTGTAGGGGCCCAGAATTTGGTGCTACGGCCCTGGTCAGACCTACATAATGTTTAAATCTGCTGCATTAAGTTTAAAGTTTAAGTGCTCTAAAAGAGGGAGGGAGATTAATTAAGGTGTATTAAGTGGTGAAATAAATATAACTTACGAATTTACACGATCTGCAATTTTTTTGCCAGCACTCCTCTCTGGCTTTATTCGCACCTACAGTATTGCTTTTGGCCATAAAGATTTCTTTGAAATCCTCATAGCCCTGCATTATTAAAACCTGCTCCTCCTGACTGAAATATACGGACCGCCATCTATCCATTTGATCCGGAATAGGCGTCAAATGACGCGTCAAACGCCCCCTTTTATGTGAACGCGCACAGAGCAGAAAGCAGAAAGCCGCGGTTAACAAAGATAGTTGATAACCACCGTCGTGGTACCAGTTATCTCTGATGGAGAGTTTCAGGTTTGTTAAGCCAGCTCACCCAAAGAAAGCCTGGCTGTGTCGAACTTGCTTCGTAGTACACCCCTCTGCATTCCTTGGAATTTACTAGAAATTTTTTTTTCAAAAACATTGAAAGTGCATGACTTCATGAAAAGTCTCAACATGTTGAATATAATGGCTATGATTACACTTTGAGTTTGCACTTACCTGTGAATGTAGTGGGCAGATGAAAATTAAACATTTTAATTTAAACAACTGTCGGTAAACACAATCTGCCGTGCCATCTGCAGATGTCAACTAAAGCTCTAAAGGTCTCAAAAAGGAAGCCTTAACATGGTCCAAAAGCACTGTCATGTCTCTTGGGCCACGACTAATTTAAAATAGACTGTTTCAAAGTGGGAACCTGTTCTCTGGTCACACGAGTCCAAATTTGACACTCTTGCTGGTAATCATGGATGGCGTGTCATTCGGGCGAAAGAGGAGGGAGACCTTCCAGCATCTCTGATGGTACGGAGGTGAATAAGTGAATACGTACGGGGAGCTGAATGGAACTATGAATGCTTAAAGGTATATAAAGGTTTTAGAGCAGCAGATGCTCCCCTCCAGATGACATCCATTTCAGGGAAGAGCTTGTGTATTTCAGCAGGATGATATGAAACCACGTACTGCAGCTCTTCCAACAGCATGGCTTCATCGTAGAAGAATCCAGGTTGAACTGGCCTGACTACAGTCCAGATCTTTCACCTGTAGAGAACATTTTAGCGCATCATTAAATAAAAAATACGTCAAAGATGACCATGAACTCTACAGCAGCTGGAGCCAAGGGTGGGACCAAATTCCAACACCAAAACTCTAGAAACTCATAAACTTGATGCCCAGATGTCTTCAAACTTATTGAAAATAGGAGGAGATGCTCCACCATGGTGAACATGCGAGATCTGTAGCGTCACAGATAGGTAAGATCCCTGGGCCAATTAGTCACTAGGAGACAAGCATATGTGACAGTATGAATAGGGTTAATGCATGAAAATAGTAGCTCCCCATTTTATTTTTACATGAAAATAGTATCTCCCCATTTTATTTTAACATGAAATTCCATTTTGCTAAACTACTGTTATTGTCCATTAAAGTTCTAAAAGAATAATATTTCTCGCCAGCAGAGGGCGCTCGGTGCTTGTTGCGGCTGACCCTCTGTAGCAGAAGAAGTGTGTCAACAATACGACAGAGCAGTTACAGACCACGCACGAGTAGCTCCTGTAACCTGAGGTTTTCTGTATTTCACAGGTAAGCTGGGGGGGATAAATAAGATATAAGTGATGGGTGACAGTAGTAATGGCTCAGTAGTGCCTTGTGGCCGAGGTCGGCGTCATTTGATTAAGTAGTAGTGGAGCTATTAGGCAGCATTGTGGCTGAAATGGCAGACTCGTGGTCCGAGGCAGGCGCGGTGATGGGCCGCGGAGGTGTTCATGTCTTTGTGAATTGAGAGGTAGACACTTACTACTGAGAAATGCACAGAGTATAAATAAAATAATTGGTTGATGGATGTTATTTGTTTGGAGCGCAGTAAATGTGTACTTTCATGCGATATGTGTATAAAACTGAACTACTGAGCTAAAGATGGAACTGAAATGAATATCAGGCTAGAGTATAGAGCACACGTGGTCTTAGGCCTGTGCTTTTCCAGCTATTGGTTGTGATAAAGCTATGTTTGGTTCAAAGCTGCACTATATATTCTTTGGTTGTCAGAGGAAAGTAAGATACTGTTTAGTTAATTCAGATGTGACAATGGAACTATGTTAAAAAGCCATTAAGGTTCACATACATG
Source organism: Hirundichthys speculiger (assembly GCA_018398805.1). Classification (NCBI taxonomy): domain Eukaryota; kingdom Metazoa; phylum Chordata; class Actinopteri; order Beloniformes; family Exocoetidae; genus Hirundichthys; species Hirundichthys speculiger. Next base: position 22,323 of record JAGFBZ010001078.1, read on the forward strand.
TGATAAGAGTGATTGATTTAAAATGGATGGAAAAATTTGTTAAACACAGTTATTAAAAACACTGTAAAATCATTAGAGTTCATAACAATTGTTCTTAAAGTAAAATATATTTTGGTGATTTAGTACATTTATGCAAGCGATCTATGTGGATATACGATTATTAGAGTATAGAGACAGTAATGTTGCTGAACTGTTTAACCACTATTGTTTCATTATTAGATTTTACTTTGTGGTTATATTTTTTGTTGCTATCTCTGTAGCAGAAGAAGTGTGTCAATACGACAGAGCAGTTACAGACCACGCATGAGTAGCTCCTGTAACCTGAGGTTTTCTGTATTTCACAGAGAGAGAGAGAGTTGCTGAAATAAATATGTTGCACAGGAGTGGAACTGGCCCATTATTTCCAAAAGTGTAACACATAGGAAGAGATACAACAGGGGCGGAACCATGCACTAGTGTCCTTAAAATGTCCATCATGCGAGTTCATGCAAAAAAACAGAATACACAGCAATGCACACGTATTTAAAAAGGAACTACACACAATATAAAAAAATGCACTCAAATAAAAATGGCATATTAAGGACAGCTCCTGTCATCCAGTGACACACCTCCCCACCCCTTTTCGGTTGTCGTCCCGACAGCCAATGCCGTCTTACTGCCGATACCTAACGGGGGTCCTCCCTCTCGTTTCCCTAGTAGATCTCCTCAGGGGGGGCTCCTGCTCCTCTGGTTCCCTTTCTGCTAACTGCTGTGTTCCTGGTGCTGCTGGAATGACTGACTGTGGTGTTACTTGTGCTCGTACTATAGGTATGAGGCAGAGGGGTGCTGCAAGGGGCCCGTCTGCTTCTTCTGGCCTGTTTGTTGGTTGAGTAGCCGGGGGACTGCAGTGTGACTGAAGTCTAAATGGACATGGTCTAATGTTGTTGCGGTGGATAGTCCTTTCCGGTCCTGCTTTCCCTTCAGGGCAAATCTTATAGACTTGCTGCTGGGGACCCATTAGGCAGACGACAACATAGGGGGTGGGCTGCCAATATGGGGCAAGTTTTCCTTGGTTACGCCTGCGAAAATTACGCAAGAGAACTCTCTCTCCTGGGAGAAGGGGAACTTTTCTAGCTCTCAAATCATACCTCGCTTTATCCTTTTGCTGCCGCTGCCGTGTCCGTGTGGCCACTTGTTGGTACGCTTTCAGAAGGGTCTGATGATGTGAATGCACCCAGCCATCCAAGTTATACGTGGAGCTAGTGTGGGGGGCTCCAGTGGCCATCTCTACTGGCAGCCGAGCATGGCGTCCATGCAAAACAAAGTGAAGAGTTAGTCCAGTGCAGCTATGCTCAGTGTTATTATAGGCTTGCAGCAAGGCAGGCAACTTATCAGGCCACCGTGGTTGGTCAGCTTCCTCTAGGGACCTCAGAAGCGAGAGAAGGGTTTGATTAAACCGCTCACATGCTCCATTCCCTTGAGGGTGGTAGGATGTTGTGCGTACTTTACTGCAACCCTACAGTTGGCAGAGTTTAGCCATGAGTGCAGACTCAAATGCAGCTCCTCTGTCGAAGAGGATCTTCTCTGGACAGCCCCAGGTCTGAACGAGGCTACGCCACAATGCCTTGGTAGTCGTTACTGCTGTCTGGTCCTTGGTGGGTACTGCCCAGCTGTAGCAAGAGAACAAATCAATCATCACCAATATGTACTGATAATGATCCCCCGGTCATCCCAATGACAAATAGTCCATGGCCACCACTTCGAGGGGATATGAGGTTTCAATTGGAAGAAGTGGGGGTCTCATCTCAGGTCGATGCTTACTTTGGATGCATTGGAGGCAATTCGATGACCACTCTCTAACGTCCTGTCCCAGCCCTGGCCAAAAGAACCCCCGCCTCAGGGCTGCCTCAATACGTGTGGCACTCATGTGCCCCATAGCCTGGTGGTACTGGTTCCAAACTGCACGAGTCCAGGCTGAGGGTAGCAGAGTCTGCCACAACACATCTCCAGTGTGACGTTCTCTCACCTCTCTTTGTAAGACTCCTGCCTCCAACCGTAAGTGACTCCATTCCTTCAGAAGTCGTCTGGCCAATGGTGGTGCTGCTCCCCTCTCTTCAGCTGTGGGTGGTTGACCCTGTTGCAGCCACTTCCTTACTTCCCTTAGGGCAGGATCCTCCAGTTGCCTGATGACCAAATCACTGGGCGACACTTGTGTAACCTGGGGGCTCTCTGCTGCAACTTGGTGGGCCTCCACTTCCTGAGGAAATCTGGACAACACATCTGCATTTTTATTAGCGACACCCAGTCGGTATTTGATATCAAAATCAAAATTGGCCAACTGCGCTGCCCACCTTTGCTCCAGAGCACCCAGAGTGGCTGTTTGAAGGTGTACCAGAGGATTATTGTCAGTAAATGCTGTGAACCTTGCCCCCCCCCCCCAAAGATAGTCCTTACATTTTTCAGTGACTGCCCATTTGAGGGCGAGCAGCTCAAGTTTGAAGGAGCTGTAGTTTTTGGTCATTCTTTTCTGGTGGCAGCAGGCTCCTGCTGGCATAAGCGATGACCCGTTCTCTTCCCTCCTGCACTTGTGACAGGACGGCTCCTAAACCATCCAAACTTGCATCTGTGTAAAGGTGGAAGGGATTAGAAAAATCTGCATAGGCAAGGACAGGGGCGCTAATGAGGGTTTGTTTTCAGTTTATCAAAAGCAGCCTGGCAATCAGTTGACCACTGTATTGGTCTGTCCTTCCGAGTACCTGTGCCTGCTAGTAGTACATTTAGAGGAGCTGCTATACGGGAAAACCCAGGGATAAACCTCCAAGGGAAACCCAAGGATAACCTCCAATAGTAGCCAGCAAACCCCAAAAATGACCCCAAAAACCCCAAAACCCTGACTTTCCTTGACTGTAGTGGGGGTTCTCTATTGTTGTTGCACAGCTGCGGTCTTGTCTGGATCGGTGGCCACGCCTTCTTGACTGACCACATGGCTGAGGTAGTTCACCTTGGATTGGAAAAGCTTGCATTTGTGGGGCTGCAGTTTGAGGCCATGTTTCCAGAGTCTTTCAAGCACCTGCTCAAGGTGTTGTAGATGGCTCTGGAAGTCAAGGGAGAAAATGATGACATCATCAAGATAAATAAGCAAAGTATCATTTACCAAACTCCCCAGGCACCGCTGCATCAACCGCTGGAAGGTCGCTGGAGCATTGCATAAGCCAAACGGCATCCGGTGAAATTCATACAACCCCAAGGGTGTGGTGAAGGCAGTCTTCTCATGATCCTTGGGGTCGACCTCCACCTGCCAATATATCCGCTGCCCAAATCTAAAGTAGAAAACCACCTTGACTGTTTGAGGCAGGTGAGAGACTCTTCAATCCTTGGGAGTGGAAAGGCGTCTTCGTGTGTCAACGCATTCAGCTTTCGATAGTCCACACAAAATCTCCAAATGCCATCCTTCTTTTTAACAAGTACAATGGGGGGGCTTGAGCTCTCACTCACCACCCCACTGTCAAGCATACCTTGGAGAAGTTTTCTCAGCTCTGGGAAAAGGGATGGTGGAATCGGCCGATATCTTTCTCGGCTCGGGGGGGCAGTGCCAGTGGGAATCTGGTGTTGCACAGTATCAGTACACCCCATAATCCTCTTCGTGGGCTGCAAATACCTTACTCCACCGGTGGAGGAGCCGATCCATCTCCTGCTGCTGCTCCTCCTCAGTCAGCCCTTCCCCTCGCAGGGTAGATACTGGATGCTCCCCCTCCGGGGGCAGTCGTACATTTTGGACATCCACTTCCACAGTCCCGGGTTGGTCAAGGCGAAGTATCAATTCTTTGTCCACATGGACATCACTCGGGTGGACCTGATACACAAAGGCCAAAGGACGACATGGTGGCACAACAACAGGGAAGGGGTTAACATTTTTGATGCGAACAGGAACCTTTCCATTTTTTATAACAGCCAGTGTCCTGGCCACATGCCACTGCTCCTCATCATTCACCCCCTCCACTAGAACACAGGAGTTGGTGGTTTTGGAGTTCTCTAATACTTGCACCCAGAGGATCATCTCACTGCGTGCTGGTACTTCAACAGTGTCTTGTCTTTTTCCCAAGATCTTTTTGCCTCAGGTGAAATGGTGGAGGTTAATGCAGTCATTCCTGGGTGATCTCCCTGAAACAGAGCCTTCCAACACTGGTTAATGATATTCATTCCCAAAATCCCCTTTTCTTCTGAGCCCAGACACTCGTCTTTTACAATCACAACCCCCTTGTCCATTACTCTTATTCCCCTAATGACAAAATTTAGGATAGCATACCCCGTATAGGGAATCCTCAGTCCATTGGCAGCTTTCAGTGTCAACCAGTAGAGGTTGCCTTTGTCTGGTGGCTGAATGTGACCAAACCATTTCTTATAAAAAGTCTCACTGAACTGGGTCAATTAGGATCCTGTATCCAGTATGCAAGGTACTTTAATTCCCTCAACTATAACTCCAGGGCAAATTCCAACAATGTCGGGCCGTTGTAACTTCTCCCCCACACTCTACATCCCCAGATACTTGCCCTGTAGTAGCTGGGGCTTCTAGTTTAACGGATTATGCTCCAAAGCATTAGCAGCAGCATTGCAGTAGCGCTGAATGTGTCCCAGTTCCCCACAGGCTCTACATATGGGCCTCCCACTTCTATCCCACTGAAAGGCCCCACCTGAGTGATGTTTACTTTGATAGCGTCCATGTTCTACTCTACCTCTGGGAAACTCTCCTTGGCCTTGGTGAATGTCAGCTGGTACTGCAGGGGACAGTTGTCTTCGTACCTCATCAACTAGAGTTTTGCTAATTTTGGCTAGCTGGTCATGCATTTCCTGTCTGAGCTCAGTTTTAACATCCTCCTTCCACCTGTTCAGCTCATGCATATCTATGGGCAGTGGTACACACACTCGAGCAGCTTGAGTCTCATCTTTCCTGTTCTGCTCATTTTATAAAGCTTGAGCTTCAGTGCAGGCCTCACTGAAGCTGAGGTCTGACCTCTGTCTGGTTAGCCGCTCTACCTTCCTCTGCACTTTACCTGGCCTCAGCCCTTTAACAAACTGGTCTCTGGCTGTGGGCTCCACCTGGGCTGCCACCTGTGGTTCGCTTTCCTTCCACTGATTAAATAACTCCCTGAAGCGCAACACATACATCTCAACGCTTTCATTCTCGTTCTGTCTACATTGAAAACTGAACTCTGACATGAGCAAGGGAACATGGCTGACCATAAAGTCTTTTTAATTCATCTAAAATAGCCTTTGAGGACCCCCTTTTGTCTGCATCTAATAGCATGATTTGTCTTTTTGCCACCCCATCGAGTCCCCAAAGCACAAAATCAACTTTCTGCTGAGCATCAAGACCTTGGGCCCTAAGCATAGACTCCATTTGTTCAGACCATGCCCCAAATTTAATGTTCCCATCATACCTGAAAATTTTGGTATAAATGGTAAAGCCATAAACCATGGCATAGCCATGGTGGGTACTATATTAGCATTTGAGGGCCCTGCCACAACATCCTGATCATTTTCATCTGCCATATGTACTGTGGGGTGTGGTATGGGGATCCTGCCGACAACGCCAAAATTTGTCACAGATAGGTAAAGATCCCCGGGCCACACCAACACAGACACAGAGGGCAGTCTGGATATAACAATATTTTTATTGTGTTAAAAAAAATAAAATGCTAAAAAAACTAAAAATGAAGTAAAATACTGGCCAGTAAAAAGCAGATGAAAAGCTGGATAAGAAAAATAAAAACAACTAATATTATAACTTAGTCCATAAAAGTATGTTCTCTGACTCAAGCCAATCGTCCGGGTTTCCCTTATACTGCACCGTGGTCCATGGCGGAAACAGCTCGGCATCGCGTCTATTGTCATTCACCCTCGCCGTCCTGACAAACCGACGTGATTCGGCGGTGTGGTCCGACCAGTGGCGGAGGCTGCTGCTCCGGGACTTGTCTCTGCTACGCTGGACGCTGAATGCTGGACCCTCCAGTTTCTGCCCGGTTTGTGGTGATCTGCGGTCGGATGTCTACATACTGTCTGCAGGGGGTGGATCGGTCCTCTTGCGGCTGGCGGAGACCTGCCGCCCTGAACTGCTACCCGCGGCAACCACCGCCACTGGATCCGGGCTTCAGCGTCACGGAGCCGGGATGGAAGCCCCCGATGTAGCAGCGGCGCATGCTGCTGCCCCCGTCCAGCAGTCTACACGCCGGATGGGTCAGCTGACCTGGCAGGGGCCGTCTGGTGACCTGGTGGGGCCCAGCACCGCCGGGGGAGACGACAACGGCCTGGTCCGGTCCGCATGATGAACCGGGCTCTGGGAGGGCCGGCTCCGTCGCTCGCCGGGCTGATTGGAGCTTGGTCTTCCCAAAGGAGACGGTCTGGTTCATCGGTGTTTCCTCCTCTGACCTGGAGATATCTCCCTTGTCATCGTTTTGGCGATATACTGGTTCTAATGGCTGTTAACTGTTTTACCGGCTGTTATCTGGAGTTAGCACTCGTACCACGGGACCTGGCATGAAAAGGAGCGCTGGACACTAGCAACTCCCCTAGTACACCAGATTTTTCCTGATGTACTGAAACTTGAATTTCCCTCTTGGGGGATTAATAAAGTATATTGAATTTGAACTTGAAATTGGTGAGGACGTTTCGTCTATCCTCGACTCTCGCCCTCCTGACGGCCTCACGTGATCCAGCAGCTGGGAACAATTCAAAACAATAAAATCAACCCCAGGTTCAGCCACACACGCCACACATTCGCTGGGTTACAGGCTGGTTCACGTTCCTTTGACTTATCGTATAACGCAATGATCGCGTGGCCACCCGCCGTCTGGTCCTGTCCAACCTGCAGCCCCTGCTGCACCTCTGGGAGAGAAGCCAAGTGAGGAATGACACGCCCGGTTGTTCCTCGCAGCTGATGAGCTTCACCTGTTTATATCTCGGCAACAGCTAATTGCCAATCAGTCACTGGGAGACAAGCATAGGAAGAGATGCAACAGGGGCAGGACCATGTGCTCATGTCCTTAAAATGTCCATCATGCGAGTTCATGCAAAAAAACAGAATACACAGCAATGCACACTATTTAAAAAGGAACTACACACAATATAAAAAACTGCACTCAAATAAAAATGGCATATTAAGGACGGCTCCTGTCATCCGTGACATGTAGCGGGGATCACATTTGAAATGAGCTAATTTTATGCATAAGATTGTAAAATTTCTGAGTTTAAACATTTGTTATGTCATCTGTGTCCTGTTGTAAATAAAATTTTAGTTCATGTGATTTGGAACCTTTTAGTTTTCATTTAATTCAATAAAAAAAATGTTCCTATATTTATTGATTCAGCCATCAACCAAAATTTATTGAAACGTAAAGCTTGACTTATTTTATTAAATATTGCTATTTGAAAATAAATTACCGTATTTCCCGGACTATAAGCCGCTACTTTTGTCCCACGCTTTAAACCATGAGGCTTTATACAGAGATGCGGCTTTTCTATGAATTTTCTTCCACCCTCAGGGGGCGCTCTAGCAGGAAGTGCAAAAACCAAAAACAAACAAAATAGTTAAAAGCTATTCTGTTTTTGTTAAGTAGCCTATGTTGGCTATGCTACGCTACATTCATTTTGTGAGCATCAATACCTATAAGTATTGGACAAACTGATTAATAAATTTGTCTAGTCAGTTTGTCGGTTCCCCAGCGGATTTCTGGGCTCTGAATGGACCCGCCGCAGAGGTAAGGTTTTAATCGCAGATGTGGACCGGACGCAGCGTGGAGCCAGCAGGTCCGCGATCCGGCTCCAAAGCGGATCCGGCACTAAGTGCAAGTGGACCCTGATACGGGTCCGTTTCGCGGGTCCGTTCCGCGGGTCCGTTCCGGATGTCTTTGCTGTGTGGGGTGGTTTCAGTACACAGGAGGAGGAAAAATAAAGCAACTCGGTTTTAGTATACAGGAGGAAAATAAAACCATAAAATGACCATTAATGACTTTTCTGTTTTGTTTGATCAGCACTTTTACTGCCGTGTTACAGTTATCAGTTCAGGTATATGAATAAACAATCTTTCAATGTAAATATTTTATTTCTCAGCCTGGATACTGGCGGCTTATAGTCCGGTGCGGTGTAAATGTGACAAGATATATATTTCGTTTAAATTTTAGTGGGTGTGGCTTATATTTAGGTGCGCTTTATGGTCCGGAAAAAACAGTAATCGTGCTTAATTAATTACAAAGCCTCTAATAACTTAGATTTACCTTTCAAATTGCATCCCATCGCACAAAAAAAGGAAAACTTATATGAGGGATGGTATTTTTTTTTTTTTTGAACTTCCACCTTGGGGGATGAATAAAGTAGATCTAATCTTTATTTATTTATCTGACCTTTTAAATTATGAACCCTCGCAGACCCTGAGGTCCTCTGATACTAGCCTTTTGGTTGTTCCGAAAGTAAGAACTAAAACTTACGGCGAGGCTTCTTTCCATTACTATGGGCCTCGTCTGTGGAACAGCCTGCCAGAGGACCTCAGGGCTGCAGAGACTGTTGATGTTTTTAAAAAGAGGCTCAAGACCTTCCTTTTTAATTTAGCTTTTAACTGAATTTTATTTTATCTCCATTTTTTTTTATTTATTTATTTTCTTATTTATTAATTATGTATTTATCTATTTCATTTATTGATTGCTTTATTTTATTAAATCCTTTATGTGCATTTTTACTATTGCTATTTATCTTAAGGTAATTTGATATCTGTTCTGAATTTTTTATTTTATTTTTATTTATTTTCATAATTATTCCAGTGTTTACCTCAATGGGGATCTTTCACACTGGGGGCTCTGCCTGCTCTGTCTGGGGGGCTGTTGCCGCGGTAATCACCCTTGTCTGGGTGGCTGGGGTCCTGTACTGCAGTTCAACGACTGTGGTCTGGACCCTGGTCTGGACCCTGGACCCTCTGCCTGGGACCCTGGTCTGGACCCTGGCCTGGACCCTGGTCTGGACCCTGGCCTGGACCTGTCTGGACCCTGGACCTGGCCTGGACCCTGGCCTGTACCCTGGTCTGGACCCTGGACCCTCTCTGGACCCTGGTCTGGACCCTCCTCTGGACCCTGGCCTGGACCCTGGCCTGGACCCTCCTCTGGACCCTCCTCTGGACCCTGGTCTGGACCCTGGCCTGGACTCTGGCCTGGACCCTGGTCTGGACCCTGGTCTGGACCCTCCTCTGGACCCTGGCCTGGACCCTGGCCTGGACCCTCCTCTGGACCCTCCTCTGGACCCTGGTCTGGACCCTGGCCTGGACTCTGGCCTGGACCCTGGTCTGGACCCTGGTCTGGACCCTCCTCTGGACCCTGGTCTGGACCCTGGCCTGGACCCTGGCCTGGACCCTGGTCTGGACCCTGGTCTGGACCCTGGCCTGGACCCTGGTCTGGACCCTGGTCTGGACCCTGGCCTGGACCCTGGCCTGGACCCTGGTCTGGACCCTGGTCTGGACCCTGGCCTGGACCCTGGCCTGGACCCTGGTCTGGACCCTGGTCCTGGACCCTGGACCTTGTTCTGGACCCTGGCCTGGACCCTGGTCTGGACCCTGGTCTGGACCCTGGCCTGGACCCTGGTCTGGACCCTGGCCTGGACCCTGGTCTGGACCCTGGTCTGGACCCTGGCCTGGCCCTGGACCCTGGTCTGGACCCTGGCCTGGACCCTGGCCTGGACCCTGGTCTGGACCCTGGCCTGGACCTGGCTGGACCCTGTCTGGACCCTGGCCTGGCCCTCCTCTGGACCCTGGCCTGGGACCCTGGTCTGGACCCTGGCCTGCCCTGGGTGGTTGCCGTTGGTGATGGCCTCTCTGGATGTGGGTGGGCTGGCTCCTGGGGGTGAATAGATCCCCAAGTTATCGTTACTTCACTTCACAGCAGTGCCAAGCCAGGTGTTTTGATATTTTGATATTTATTTATTTAAATAGAAGTATTTTATCCTCCTTTTTTTTTTTTTTTAAGAGACAAAAAAGAGGGAGTTTTGTTATGTTTGTGGTGCAATGGGGGGGTGAGGGGTAATGGGAGGATGGCTTTGCGATCATGATAATGATTTAATCATTATTATTATTATTTATATATATATATATATATATATATATATATATATATATATATTTTTTTTTTTTTTTTTTTTTTTTTTTTAAATGTAAAGCATTTTGTGTTACCTGAGGGCATGAAAAGCGCTCTATAAATAAAGTTTGATTTGATTTGATTAATCTAATCTAAGTATTGATAGTGTGGTGCAGTCTCTGGTGTGGTCAGGACTGTATGTAAATGTATATTGGACAATAAAGGCTCTTTGCAGGCCAGAATAAAGGTAAATTCTTCCTTCTGTCCACTGCTCACTGTATTTTTTTAAACAGTCAAAAAGGAGAGCCTGTTCTATTTGTTTTCATGTAATTTTTTTTTTTTTTTTTGTTCTTTTTATATATATGTCACTGAACTTGCTCTGAGCTTGATGGAAATTCACAGCAAGCAATCATTTTCAACTGATTAATTTCCTGAATGTTTACAAGCACGTGGGGAAGCTGCTACAGGTCTATTTTTTTCAGATAAGAGTATGTACATAGATATAGACACGGAGATATAACAGCCTCTCCTCAGAGCTCCCAACTTTAGCAGTGCTCTTTGAATTTGTGTTTGAATGCAAAACAGGAAGAAATAAACGTCATGCTTGTAATTTCCAGGTTCAAGCACCGACTCCACCACATAAATACTGAACTGCTACATTAAAGTGAGTCAGAGAAACTTTACAGCATGAAAACGTAAATTGGACCCTGTTGCTGCAGGAGTTGAAGACATGTTTTTTTTCCATTCTTGGTTGAAATTTCTCCTTTGGTTGAAGGAAGTCGCAATGATGATATTGTCATAAAATTCATGGAAATGTTTACATATAGAGTCCGAACTAAGATGGAGAAAAAGGTATTTTAATATACTTCTCTATACACTTGGAATCAGCTACAAGCCCACCTGAACCTCAAAGATCTGGTCTCATTATATTATTTAGGAATATTTTAAATTAGGAATATTTTAAATACTCTAGGTGCATTTACATCTGGATGCAGCTGCTATGTCTGATCGTTGCTTGCCATGTTTATAATGATTCATAAAAATATCTCGGGTCTAAATGAGGTGGTCATTTTTAGCTTTAATGTTGGGAGTCTCTAATGATTTTGTGGTATTGTGCTGTGTTTCAGTGAACATTTCATGCATATACTCTGTTATTGTCTGTATTTTGTAACAGTTGTTGTTCTTACATGCTGCCTGTCTTGGCCAGGGAACTCTTGAAAGAGGGATTTTAGATCTTAAGAGGTTTTGTTTCTCCCTGGTTAGAAAGTGGTGCCATCAACATCAGGTGTTACAACAAGCAGATCTGCATCTTTTCCTCCTGTTTTTGATGTTGATGATTATGATGATTAAAGACCACCGAAAGTCATTGTTTATACGTCCAAATCTAGAGCTGTTCAGAAAGTAAATCAATTATTAACACATAGAAATATAGCGTCATGCTGGGTTGGGCATGCAAACAAAATGGGCTCTTAAAATAGAACCTCCTAAAACTTGATATTAACAGTAAATATCCCAGTGTGCTCTCTGTCCATGGTTGCAGTCGTAGATGGTACATTACTGTTATTTACTCAAGAACACTAACGTGAAAGAATGACTAAACATCACATGCATCAAAATAAACATAAACATTGTCTATTTTACTGCTCTTTTAGTTACTTGTATGCTTGCATTGCAATCCAAAAAGAGGACACCCTTGCTTCTTTTTGACACTGCAAAAATACTCAAAGATAGTCAAAGATGAAAAAGCTTCATAAACCATACATTTTTTTAAAATCCCTTTTCTGTTTTAAATGAATATTTTCTGATCTGTAAACCTAAGTAATGCTTCATAACCAGTGACATGTGGTGAGATTCATGGCTGCTTAGGCACTGAATCAGATTTACACATTTATGAACCCAACAGAGTAGATTATTCACCATTAGTCAGCAGTAGTTAGCAGGTTATGTTTTATGTGTCATATCTTTTTAAAAGATTTTCTAGTGGCCTTTATTGGATAGAGAGAAATCAATGGCTAAAAAGCGACGCAACAACATATTACAACACTGGAAATTGAACCCCCAAACCACTAGACTATCTAGCAAACACCATTGTAGGACCCTGACCTACTGATTTTTTCAAATTAAATTGCCCCATGCAATGCCACTGTGATTAGTTAGGGTACCATTCAACCAATCACCCTTCAAACAACATTTGTAGCCTATTCCACAGACATTGCAGCACCAAGACAAGCAGACGATAAATTGCGCGAAAATGAAAAACACTTCTCCCCCTCAAACTTACTTAGCTTTCTTTAGTTTTGATTTATCCCATCCACTTTTCTCCTTGCGTTTTCTGTTTGCCATCTTTCTGTTGACAGACACTAACTTTAGTCTGGTTTGTAGGTTTTTTGGCCTATATCTGATAAATGATCGTCTTAGCGCCCCCTGCTGTTAGTTGATGAAAATTGAATGAAAATGTTGGTTATTGAACAGGGCCGATGGCCGTAGACCAGACAGCCGTTCCGGACTTTTCCAGGATCCACAGATTAACAGTCCGCCCCTGGCTTGACCTCTTAGTTCCAGTGAAAGGAACTCTGAATGCTTCAGCAGACCAAGACATTTTGGACAATTCCATTCCATGCTCCCAACTTTGTGGTAACAGTTTGGAGCTGGTCCCTTCCTCTTCCAACATGACTGTGCACCAGTGCGCAAAGCAGGTCCATAAAGACATGGATGGAAGAGTCTGGTGTGGATGAACTTGACTGGCCTGCACAGAGTCCTGATCTCAACCTGATAGAAGACCTTTGAGATGATCCAGAGCAGAGACTGAGAACCACACCTTCTGGTCCAACATCAGTGTTTGACCTCACAAATGTGTGACTGAGCTCAGCGTGACGAGAGGTCCTGCTGGAAGCCCGCTGGCAGCCGCAGCAGAAGCTGACAGGACTAGTCGGGATGATTGACTGTCGGTCCCAGCATAATTCTGCTTGGAAGAGTCCCACCATGGGTCTGAAGAAGTCAGACTGAAGAAGTCGAGGTCCTGTGGTGGGATCTTGACTTCTTCAGTTGAGGTCCCATGGTGGAACTGAGTAGCTGAGCTCGGTGTGATGAAACATCCCGCTCCTTACCTCCTTCGGCGGAGCTGCAGCCAACAGGTTGGTGCACTGGACAGGCCAGTGGGGTGTTGGGGAACTTGGCTGAAGGATCTGATATCCAACTAGAGACCAAAAACATTCTTTGTCCCAGTTAATCCTATTCATAAATTTGTTTAATTATGTTTAATTATGCTACAAACTTGGCCATTTTTACTTTGAAATGAATTGTTATTGGCGCTATTTTGGAGCCAGCACCTATTGGTCAACAGAGGAACTGCAACAAACCTTACCTCCTGGTTGGGCTTCAATCCAGAAGTGCAATGGTTCTTGCTTGGTACATAGGACATCCAGGCAAATGCAGCCTATTGTACCAAATCGTGAAAAGCCGCTTTTTGTGAAACAGAGACCTCAGAATGTTGTCTGAATTGCTATAGAGTTGCAGCTTTTCATTTCCTGGGATGCTGCAACAGCAGCAGGAGGTCATGGCTTTGAACAAGTACGCCCTGAAGGAAGAATGTGTTTCACTCCTCCAGCCATGTTGGAGAAACATCACTTAAATACACTGCAGAGTATTTGTGTAGGAATTTCTCACATTTTGAACACAAAGGAGGGAATCGTTTACAGTACCTCCGATCAAAGCCTTGCAGACAAAAGCATGAATACAATGTTAAACTTTTCAATGAAAAGTTAATGAAACATGATTTCAGCCTGGACAAATATTTATGCACCAATAATAGGGATTATAGGAAATTATCAAGTGATATTTTATCTTCATTTAGTCATAGGTTACCTTCACCGTGGCATCATAATGTTTGGCTGAAATCACTTCCATTATTCAGTGTCACAGCTCAGGAACACTGTGGGAGAGATGAAGAACCACCTGACTGGTCATTGGAGGCAAACAACTGCTGGCTACTCTAGTTTTTGTCCTCTATCGCTCTTTCCGTAATGAGCACCCCTTGGTGGGTAGAAAGCAATTACAAAGTGCACACATCATTTCATTTACACCTGTAAACCCCCCCCCCCCCCCCCCCTCCATCCAAGCCCGCAAACAAACACACATGTGAGGGCAGGCCAGATTGTTTCAGTGGTGTTGATTTGTTTTTCTCATTTTAGATTTCAGCTTCCTTCCCTCCTGATCTAGTTCTCATTTCCTGACACTTCCCCCCCAGGAGCTCAGTGTGCACGTGTCTGTGCGTGCGTGTATGTGTGTGAGACTATAACAAAGTGGAATGCACAAAGGTTTCAGTCCAAAAAGATGCCAAATAACTTGTTTGTGGAAAATAAAGAATTTCTTCTGTGATATATCTTTTTTTAAAATGAAAAACAGCTGACTTGAAGCAAAAGTCACATTTAAATGTGATTAATTTTGTAGCATTTACTCTCGTTCTTACAATAAATTCATCATTGTTGATGAGCACAAGGCAAGAGTTATTTTTTCTCTTGCCTTGTGCTCATCCACAATGCAAAGGTATTTTCTGCAATAACTTATGAACTTTTCTATTTTTTATTTTTTTTAACCACTTCTGTGACTCCAGAAGTATTTACACATTGTACAAAATGATTGTCTTGGATGGTTTTGTTATATATGTTTGTGGCATGTAATGTGGATGGAGATCTTTTCTGACACAAACTGAAATATTACGGACACTAATGGTTTTTCTTTTGAGAAAATAAATCTGGAGGACAGACGCTTGCATGACCTCTGCTTGCTGCAGCTGCAGAGAAATAATGGCTCATAATAATGAAACAGATCCCGTTGAATCGACAGTTATTGTTCATATTAGTCAGCAGACAGGTGCAAAACTGTTTCCTCATATGGATTACATATCTGTAATTCAGGGAACAATAGTTTATTTCATGAGATATTATTATTTTAAGAGTTATTGATAAACCTGTATATGTCATTTTAAAACAACCATCCATTATCTATGCCCGTTTAATCCTCCGTAGGGTCACGGGGATCTGCTGGAGTCTATCCAAGCTCTCTTTGAGTGAAAGGCAGGGCTACACCCTCCACAGATCTGGTATAAATACGTTGACACAACAAATCTGAACCTCTTTTGTATTTGACACTGAGAGGACTGTCATTATTCGTAATGTCGTAAGGTGTCTTGTCGGGAAATGACAGACATGGGCCATTTTTAGCATTCACACAAATGACCGTAACTTGTCAACGGCCGGATAAGGATGGTGTCTGTACATGCTTTTTTTTTTCGTTGCGGTGCTCCTTCTAACATACGGCTTCCCCTTTTCCTTTTTTCCCCTCCTTCTCCCTCTTTGCACTTCCTTCATAATAGGATTCATAGATCCAGAGACATGTCCTATTCAGTCCAGACAATGGGGGACTTTCAACACCCACAAGGCAGAAATAAGGACTGAAGCAAATAGGACTTTCTGACTCTCTATCTGACTGTGTCGGAGGAATCTCACGGGGGTGTTATGATAAGCTGAGTCACTGCTGCAAACCGATGACTGAACACACACACACACACACACTGCCCAAGAACCCTATGATATCATCACAGGTGACTGGCCAATCTGACAAATATGAGGAGACTGGCTGTAATGAGAAACATTGAGAGAAACTGATCGGCAACCTAATGTGCATGTGTGTGTGTGGGTGTGTGTGTGTTTCAGAAAGAGAAAACAGAAGAAAAACAGAAGGAAAAAGAAATTACAGGATGAGAAAGTCCCCGAGAAACACTAGTGACGGGCTCCGCCTAATGACTTTCTTTTTCCCTCATCTTCTCCCCATGTGCTCACATCAGCTCCGTAACTCACCAGAACTAATCTGGATGACTCCGAGAGAAGGTAAGGAGCATTTCTGGGACCCCTGACTTCCAATTATAAGTCCATTTGGTCACGGGTATTTGAGGAGCGGCGGTGGAGAGAAAGAGCAGGCGGGAGAGATTTGAATATTTGGATACCCTGCGAGTTTGTTCCCCTCTCCATCAAAGCTCAACTCCAATCAATTTCTCATTCCATAACCTTGGAAGCTGTTTCGGGTCACAACGAATCAATGAGTTATTTTCTCTTGTAGAAATGAATAATTATCTCAACTCTTTGAATCAGATATATGGGCGGGTGCGTATGATTTATTCATGCGTTTGTTATTTTATTGAGGCTGTGGCACATAATGGAGCCGTAACGAATGAGATGGATGCTGACGGCTTTAAAAAAAAAAAAAAAAACGTGTGTGAGATGAAAGGCTTGGATATGCCGGCTGTCAAGACTGATTGAGTCAAATGGGCTGATGGAAAGAAGAGATGGATGTTACAGTTTTGTCTCCTTTTTGTATTGCAGTCAGACAGCAAAAGAGAAAAGTTTTCGACACCATATGTGGAGTGGGAATGCTTAGAGAAGTTAACAGTTAGCTTCACAGTAGAGGTCTTCGGAGCAACCCGACGACCCGAAAACCCGAGGTTCCGACCCGACCAGAATCGGGTCTCAGGTCCATTCAAAAGATGTGACTCCGGGTTCGGGTCGGAATCGGTACAGTTAGTCTCGGGTCCGGTCGGTGCTCTCTGACAGGCTGGGTCCGCGTTTACTCGAGAGAGGTAAAGATATTGGTGGTGGCAGCCAATGTCAGGACTTGGGACAGTTAAATGATTATTAATTAACGTGGCATGTTTGTCATGAAACAGTCGTGTTGCCGTAGCGTGTTGTTAGCGGTTTGCTCGGCAGCTGTAAAGCACAACGGATCGCCAACATGACAACGCTGGATGAGAGAACATATTCACGACACGTCCTGACCGGTGTAGGTTATTAGCGTTAGCAGTTGCTACCAATAGCATCTGTATTGACAAAGAAAATAACGACGTGGATTTATTGTTGTTTACATTTAGGGCCCGATCTTGCACCTCCCATTACCCAATACCCAAAACCCATTACCTGCAAATCACAGATTTAGGAGCCGAAATGCAATCTTCCACCTCCCAATACCCAAAACCCATTTTGCCGTCTCCCTTAAGCACATTGTGGGCGCGGCAATGGGCGTGTCACTAGCGCTTTCCACGAATTCGGTATCTTGCGGTACCTGTACTTCGCAGATTTTGGGTATTGGGTAATGGGTGGTGTGACCACCCATTACCCAATACCCAAAATCTGCGAGACACCAGTACCGCAAGATACCGAGTTTGTGGAAAGCGCAACTGGCATGTCGGCGCGTAAAAGAGCGCGTCCAAATCCTGTCATTGCGCGTCCACCCAGTCACATGTGGACTGCACAACCGGCTCTACCTCTCGATTATGCATCACTGTATTACTTTCATACATTATTCTCTTAAGGGCAGATGATGTCTGTACAGCTGTGACATGATCTCATTCAGATGTTTGCTGTGGAGGAAACGAGGAGATCACAGAACTCTGTTGTGAAAAAAGCACCGCTCCCAGCAACTATGCGTCTTGGCGCAGCTGTGCGTCTTTGCGCAGGGGATATGTTCAAGATAACTCAAAAAGTTATGGATGGATTTTGATGACATTTTCAGGAGTTGTCAGAAATATGAAAAGGAAGAACTGATTTTATTTTGGGTGTGATCCGGAAGAAATCCTGGATTCTGGATCACTTTCAAATTTTCGATAACATTGCGCTGTTTAGTTGTTTCTTGAACCCTAAAGCAACCACAACTGCTGTGCTTGGCGGAGGTCTGCGCTCTCCGATTGCTTTTCTAGTTAATAAATGCTTTCCTGGAAGCTCACCGGCTCTATTTTCTGAGCAGTTTGTTGGAACTTCTTGGAGTACAAAAGAAATGATTAAATCATTTGCTCCACATTAGTTAAAGCTAGTTATTATGTATATATCAGTGCAGAGGAGGAGGAGGAAAAAAGAGGAGGGAGCTCTACAGCACAGTCCCAGACCAGCTGTCCATGAGAGCTGCTCTGATCTGGGTGAAAAGACGTTCCATGGCAGTTTGCAGGTACTGCAACCTGCTCTTAAAGGTAATGGCTACTGACGCACTGATTGGTTAAACAGGTGGAACGCCCTAACCACTCCCATGCATAATGTGTGCATGACATCGTGGATTTCGCAGGTGAGATCGTGGGTTTTGGGAGGTGGAAGATTGCGTTCTTCGTGGGGGAACGCCCCTCCCAATACCTTTTATCCCTTAATAGCAGGTTTTGGAGGTTTGGCGCAAGATCGGGCCCTTATTGTTGTTTACATCAATATTGTTGTTCACATCACGTAGCTTAGCAGTTGTTACCAATAGCATATGTATACATATGCTATTGGCAGTACTCGAGTTGAGGGGGGATGAGGGCGGATGGCATCCCCCCTGAAATAAAAACGATCAAAATCATCCCCCCAGTAAAACTGCCATCCCCCCTTTCCATCCCTCCCCTTTTTACAGTAAATGTTGAGAATATAACTTATAATTATTTCATCATT